>OZ023263.1:220438775-220623775 GCA_964006375.1 Tillus elongatus
GGCAACATTTAGGCAAAAAACTTGAAACTAATACAGGCTAAGGAAAGAAAATGTCTCAAGAAAAATGTTTTAGAAACCCTGAAGTTTTAGCTTCAACCGTCATTGTCTTTCATTTTATTAAAATGTTTCCAGAAGATTCATTTCAAATATACCCTTTCTCTGGTACTTTAGCAGTAGTCTTAGCTATAGGGTTTAATAATGTAATGGTATATGATTTTTGTAGAATTTTCGTAAAAAATCAGTAAATCTCAATATATCCGTTATTATACAAGATACGAAAAAAATTGTATACATTAATTATAGGGTGTCGTGAGCTATATCTTAGAAAATTATTTCTACAATCATAGGCTGGCCCATAAGTCGTTGGAGATACAAAGTTTCTTTTTTTTTTTTTAATCGAACACGCCTTATGTTATTACATTTTTGCATTTTCCATCGAAATATAATGCATGTTTGTAAGACAAGAAATTCGGGACGCAGCAAGTGCGTTATGGTAGCGAATTTTCATTAAATGCTTCAAATTTGAATATCTTAATTTGCTATTAACCTATAAGGGTGACCAAGAAACTAATTTTTTCGGGAACACTTTAAGTTTCTTTCGGAAATTTTTGTACCTTATTAAGTTATTTTGATAGAACATGGCAGATCGTTTCTACTATATAGGTTATACTGGTAACCAAATTTTATGCATGCTTTCTTTAAAAAATACACACATATTTGCTTTTAAAAAACATTTTAATGAAAATACACTACTATAACGCACTTGCTGCGTCCAGACTTTTTTTGAAGTACCTACTACATAAAGGAGGTCATGTAAAAGAGTGTGTACGTTATATATTTCATAAAGTACAAGCTATCGAATGTTGTACTCCTTAAAACACTTAACATGTAGGCCGGAGTTGCATTTTTCAAACCTAGTTGTGGTGTTTTGATAACAGTTGGCACACCGGGTCTGTTTTTTCTGATAAATGGCCATACGGTCAAATCGATTGTAGCGAAGAGTGAGGTTCTGGTTTTCTGATGGTCTTCTTCTTTGATAGACTATATTAGATTAATTGTGAGTGGGGTACTTCAGTCCCTCCACCGCGACCTTAGGTCTATTGTGGCTCACGTCTAATTACTTGAATTTCTCCCATTAAGTCCAGCTCCCTGCGGAAGTCGATCTTTTTTTGAGGGTGAAAGTTTGTTTGGCAGGTGTACTGCCATCTGGGTGAAGCTTACCCGTTTCGAAGCTTAAAGAGAGACAGCCTCTCTACAAGTTGGTCTGGACCCGACATCCGTCAGTGTTTGACTCGAGGTGGTATCATGAAGTCCAGCTCTCGAGCAGTCTCCAATCTCCAATTGTCGTCCACCCCTAGAGATCTCAGCTCTCCTCCGGGTTCGTCTAAACCCGACACTCACCAGTGCTAGACTCAAGGCGACATAGCATCGAGTCCTGCTTTCGAGCATCACCCAAGCGAAGCCGACTGTCCGTTTCGAAGTACACAGTGGTGGCCTCAAACTCAGGGTGTATACCATTCATCAGATATCTCAAACGTCTCCGGGTAGTCTGGAAACACTACACCCGCCATCACTCAGGCCAGAACGGTATCATCTGGAACCTCGCTCCAGAGTAACAACCAACCGAGGCCAATTGTCCATTTCTAAGCTCAGAGTGGATGCGTCAAAATCCTTGAGCATATCACTCTCCGGAGATATCTGCATCCCTTCAGGCTCATCTGGACCTGACCTCGCCCTCGAGTAGCATCCAAACGGAGTCGTTATCCCATCTCTAAGCTCACAGAGTAGGTTTCAATCACCAGAAGTCCCGCACCTGAGCAGCTTTCAAGTGAGCCGTTTTCCTGTTTCGAAGCTCACAGAAGAGGCCCCAATATCTAGTTGTAATCCACCTCTAGAGATCTCAGCTCTCCTACGGGTTCGTCTAGATCCCACACCCACCAGTGCTATACTCAAAGCGACATCCCATCGAGTCCTGCTCCCGAGCATCACCCAAACGAGGTCGTCTGTCGGTTTCTAAGCACACGGTGGGGGCCTCAAACTCCGGGTGTTTACCACTCATCACAGATCTCAGCCGCCTCCGGGTCATCTGGACAAACGGCACCCGCCAGAGCTCAATTCAAGGCGGTATCATCTGGAATTGTCCATTTCTAAGCCCACAGTGGAGGCGTCAACATCCGGGTTTATCTCACCCCCCAGAGTTATTCGCCTCCCTCCAGACTTACCTGGACCAGACCCCTGCCAGTGTTTGACTCCGGTTAGTCGCCTCTTACGACAGACAGGTGTTACCCTGGACCTGTTGTTTTAGTTAGTCCCCTGACCCATGAGGCATTCCCTCTTTGAAAATTTTTTGAGTTTAAGGTTTTTCTAAATTATCTTTCTTTTTAAAATATATTCAAGGTCATACCTTCTTATTTTAAATAGAATACTTAGAATATAATTTTATTTTTGGATTCCTGAGAAAATTTTATGATGGTTTCATTAGGTTTCCTTTAACCTATTTTTAACGCTCCCTTAGATATCTTGATTTTTTGAAAATTTTGAGAGATCTAGCCTTTTTTTCAACACTGCGCCTTTTACCCATTTTCGGCTGTTGGTTAGCGCTTATGGGGTAGACGGAAGCACACGACTGATACTTTTAAAACACACTTTGACAATTGATGTATCGCAATTTCCAAAACTTGATGACCAATTACATCATTTTCAAAGTTGAAAAAGTTTGTTCTTTTAAACGTGACACTCTGTGTATTATTGAATGTCGGATGCAGAATTTTATTCTGCATCAATTCGCTAAAACTTTCTCTATACCTATTTCCAATGGTTTTGCTAATCCATATTTTCTATCTCAAAGATATTTTTGGCAGAAACCGAAACATCGTTTGCTTTTCGAAACAAAATAGACATAACTGAAAGGGCAGAAATTCACTTTAATTGGAACATAAAAACCAAACAGAAACATGGCAAAATTTAGAACGAACTAACAAATGAAAAAGCATAAAAAACTGGAACAAAGTGGCAAGAAATAATAAATGAACGTAAATTAATAACTCTGTCATATACGCCTCGTGAAACATACCTCTGAAGCTGGTCTGGACTTAGAGTAGTGAACGCATCGTGAACACGGCCAATAACACCTCTCCAGTTTGTAGAGGCTTAAAGTATACTAGTACTTTTATAAGGTCCGAGAGCTAAAAATTCAAGTGCGTCGATTCGGGTGATGTGAGTGGCCAGCTCCAGAGGCCCTGTGGGTCAATCTACCGATCCTCTAACATAAAGGTCAAATCGAAGTCATGGGTTTGCGGCAAAAATTTCGCAGTTCTTTTAGAAAAGCCAAAAAAAATTAACTGTGCTTATGATAAGTACGAGCAAGAAGACTATATTGATAAGACACCTTGTAAAATGATGTACTAGCAAATATGCTTAAATATAAGTAAATATACATAGAAATTAGCTTTAAACATTGTGAACGCAACCCTGATAGACTTTACCAACAACTGTTGTATACCAACAACACCCAGTTTCAAATTTCATTATACTAGAGTGGTCTACAAGATAATTACATTTGTCGACCGTTGTTGGCTGTTAATTTAAATATTTCTATAAAAAGCTATACCTCGTTTTACCTCACTAGTTTGCAAAGTTTATTATTTTAATTTCATTCTCTAGCCATATACTACCATTTACGATTAATAAAACAAATCGTAATCCGCATAGCTTCCACCGAAGTCGTTAAAAATTTAGTTAAAAATAGAGGCATAGTAAAACTTTTAATGCTTCGGTTGAGAGTTCAAGGTAAAATGTCATTTTACAATTTCTAATAAAGTCTATAAGATATATACAGACTGGGCCATTTGTGTGACGAGGTAGGATACAGGTTTTATCAGACTATAGTGAATTTGTAAATTCTAAGATTGAATCTCATTGTCATTAAATCATCTAACTTTTTGCTAGTTACACTGAAAACCAGTTCAAAATTTTAAAGTGGTATAGTCGGGGCCTGTTGTACACAGTGCCTTCAAATTTATTAGGTCACCTGTATGACACAGGAATTTTTTATAGAAATCAATACGTTATCACGAAAATTTATATATCTTACACCAAAGAGAGAAGGTAATGTGTATAAAATAAAACACTCAAAAACCTTTAAGTAGTTATTGTTATGATTTTTTTTTTACTTTTTTTTGATACGTAATGCGTAGGTATGTTGAGTAATATATATATATATATATATATATATATATATATATATATATATATATATATATATATATATATATATATATATATATATATATATATATATGGGCATAGAGTGGTGCAGCAAAAACGACGAAGACCCGATTTTTTAGTTATATTTTCTTTAAAATATATATATATATATATATATATATATATATATATATATATATATATATATATATATATATATATATATATAAATTTTTCTGAAAGTCTCACCATCGTTACTTCTATGTTAGTAAATTTTCTTACTGCAAATTCACTAAGAAGCCTGAAATCAAAATTTACCTCTTTAGCTTTCCAACAAAATTACGATAAGTGCCCTAACACGCCCTTGTTTGATTTTCAAGTGGCCACCTGTATATATTTCATTTAAAAAATGTACCCACGACAAACTTGCTTTAGTCAATCGTTATCTCGCCCTGTACAAAGTCCCCAACCGTTACGCTATTTTCAACAAGATCTCACTACATCGCACTGGTAGTTCACCCTATATGTTTAAATCACAGCACAATGGACTATGTCTATAAATGACTATAATAACTTTAGCTGCTAAGAACAACCAGACAACTTTTGTGGCATGCTAACGATTTATTACTTTTAACTAAATTATACACTAATACAAATCTAAGATAGTGGCATAAAATTCTTAATTTACAGCCAAATTGACAGCTTAGAAATTGACCAGTTGATTGATTGTTCTTATCTTATTAGGATGTGTCGATATGCTAAACGCAATTAGGTATTTTAATAACATTTATGTCGTTCTCTGCGGGAGATAGCAATTTAAGTACATTCATTAACTGTGTTTGCCTTTACTTGGTAAAGCTGATTTAAATACAAATCCAAATTCATTCTTGGTTTCACTGTTTGATTCTAGGGTTGGGTGTATATTTCAAGTTTCTTTAAATACAAATCCATTCTTGGTTTCACTGTTTGATTCTAGGATTGGGTGTATATTTTAAGTTTCTTTAAATACAAATCCATTCTTGGTTTCACTGTTTGATTCTAGGATTAGGTGTATATTTTAAGTTTCTTTAAATACAAAGCAATTCTTGGTTTCAGTGTTTGATTCTAGGGTTGGGTGTATATTTTAAGTTTCTTTAAATACAAATCCATTCTTGGTTTCACTGTTTGATTCTAGGGTTGGGTGTATATTTTAAGTTTCTTTAAATACAAATCCATTCTTGGTTTGACTGTTTGATTCTAGGGTTGGGTGTATATTTTAAGTTTCTTTAAATACAAATCCATTCTTGGTTTCACTGTTTGATTCTAGGGTTGGGTGTATGTCTAAAGTTTCTTTAAATACAAATCCATTCTTGGTTTCTCTGTTTGATTTTAGGGTTGGGTGTATATTTTAAGTTTCTTTAAAAACAAATCCATTCTTGGTTTCACTGTTTGATTCTAGGGTTGGGTGTATTTTTCAAGTTTCTTTAAATACAAATCCATTCTTGGTTTCACTGTTTGATTCTAGGGTTGGGTGTATATTTTAATTTTCTTTAAATACAAATCCATTCTTGGTTTCACTGTTTGATTCTAGGGTTGGGTGTATATTTTAAGTTTCTTTAAATACAAATCCATTCTTGGTTTCACTGTTTGATTCTAGGGTTGGGTGTATATCTAAAGTTTCTTTAAATACAAATCCATTCTTGGTTTCGCTGTTTGATTCTAGGGTTGGGTGTATATTTTAAGTTTCTTTAAATACAAATCCATTCTTGGTTTCACTGTTTGATTCTAGGGTTGAGTGTATATTTTAAGTTTCTTTTGTAGTTATTTGTTACACGTTCGCATTCCCCTGTGCGTCCGGGGACTAACTAAAAAAATAGGCCCAAGGTAACTCCTACCTGTCGTAACAGGCAATTAATCGGACTCAAACACTAGCGGGGTCTGGTCCAGGTGAGCCTGGAGGGAGGCGGATATCTCTGCGGAATGATGTGCACACGGATTTTGTGTTCAGACGACCCGGATGTGGTTAAGGTATATTATGAGTGGTATACACCTGGAGTTTGAGGCCCCACTGTGTGCTTTGAAAGGGACAGACGGCCTCGCCTGGGTGATGATCGGGGACGGAACTCGATGGGATGTCGCCTTGAGTCTACCACTGGTGGGTATCGGGTCGAGACAAACCCGGATGACAGCTGAGATATCTAGGAGTAGATTTCAACTAGAGATTGAAGCCTTTTCTGTGAGCTGCGAAAGGGGCAACCGCCTCACTTGGATGCTGATCGGGTGTGGTTCAACATGATAGCGCCTCGAATCAAATACTGACGGATGTCTGGCCCAGGGGAACTCAGAGAAGTTATCTCTCTTTGAGCTTCGAAACGGGGAAGCAACTTCACTCAGATGACAGTGTACCTGTCAAACCAACTTTCATTCTCACAAATATCGTCTCCAGCAGGGAGCTGGATTTTCTGGTTGAAATTTAAGCAAACACTGGCAGGTATCGGGTCTAGACAAACCTAGGAGGGCAAATATCTGTAGGGGTGGATTACACCTAGAGATTGAGGCCTACTTTGTGAGCTTTGAAACGGGCTAACAACCCCGCTTGGATGCTGCTCCAGGGGGCGAGACTTCATGATACCGCCTCGAGTCATCAAACACTGGCGGCGGTCTGGTCCATGTGCGCCTGGGGGGAGGCGGGCTGTGGGCTTAGAAATGGACAATTGGCCTCACTTGGTTGTTAATCGGGAGCGGGCGGGATTCCAGATGATACCACCTTAGGTTGAGTGCTGTCGGGTGTCATGTGTCCAGGCAACGATGACTCCTTGAGTTTAGCACTGGTATGTGTCGGGTTTTGAGGACCCCAGAGGAGAGCTGAGATCTCTAGAGGTGGATTACAACTCGTGATTCGATGCTCCCCGAGGGCGGGACTTCATGACACCGCCTTGAGTCAAACACAGACGGATGTAAAGTCCAGACGAACTCGGGGAGAAAATTACCTCTCTTTGAGCTTTGAAACGGGCAAACTTTTACCCTCAAGAAAAGATTGCCTCACGCAGGGAGCTGGAATTGAATTATTCCCACAAATTAAACTACCAAGGAACCAACACAAGTATATCAATACAAGTAGTGTGTCCATAATCACAAAAATTTTACAATGTAATGACAAGAAGCAATGCAAATCTATATAAATAAAAATCAAATGCCGCATGTAAGTTACATCATCATTTGAGAACGAGAATGGCGCGAACGATTTGGCTCACGTTTTTTTTTTGTTCGTAATTGTCAGGACAAGGTTGGTATGAAATAAATATTTGAAAAAATCCACCTGATAAGTTGAGAAAATCGGAAAATTTCTTTATGGTATTTTTGTATGGGTATATGTTTTCGTTTCAGAATGACTTTGCAGTTTCCATTTTGAGAGATACGTAGCTTGTAAGCCATTGCAGCACAAAGTGGGCACCCATTCAGTTTGGCAGAGGTGGCTGCCTGGGCTGAGGATAGAACCACAGGCAATCTTCTGTATTAATGTATATTGCAGGTGTGGTTGGTTCCAAGACGTGCAGTAGTGTTACTTCCTCCAGACATTCTGATGTAACCTGTAGGAATTCTGTGAAATTTACACGAGTTGTGTTGGAGCTTTGGCATTTTTTTGAGTCCCAGGAAGTTCTAATGTGTTGTTGAAGCCCTACAATTTCTGAAGTTCTGCAGCATTATTGAATGTCACTAAATATTAGCCCGATGGGAGATGCCAGCCACAAGAGTTATAAACATTGTTGATGATCCACACTTTCTGGCATATTAGCAATATGTTGATTTTCTTAAGACTGATGGCATGGCTGATGTTTTTACAGTAAAACACACAGTTGAAAAGGGAACTTCCACAACAAAATATTTTCTATTTATTTGCTGCAGCATCTCATAAAGAAGACGACAGTTCTGCCAATCGTAAATTGCTACAAACGGTAACTGAATTAAGAAACTATGGCATTAGGGAGATAGAGTTCATTACACCACGAATTAAAGTATCTGTGATAGACAAAAGAGTAAAGTTAAATTAGTGCAACGACTTGAATGAATTAATCAAAAGTAACGAACGTTACAAGATATTAAGGCATTGTGAGCTCCAGACACCTTACATGGCATCTTCATCATAATTATATGTTGTTAATTATTTTATTACTATCTATTATTTAAGCCATCGTTAAATATTTAATATAACATATAGATGTAAGATTCATACTATACTAATATTACATGTCAACTGTTTCTCTATGTTGTGGTTTCTTTGGATACATTAGAATATCTCTAAAAAGTCTGGACGCAGCCAGTGCGTTATGAAAATGAATTTTTATAAAAATTACCGGTATAGCATATATAGTAGAAAGAATGTGCCATAATTTATCAAAATAACTTGTTGTCAAAATAATTATATAAGATGCAGCTTAAGACACCCTATAATTAACTTATAGCACTTTTTCTCGTCTCTTGTATAATAACAATTATATCGAACTTTACCGTAGAAATGCGTCACTCTGTATATATCTAAGCAGAAAAAACTGAATGTAAACTCGGATATGGATTCTAGGAGGCCTAGTTTGCTATCTGGAGACATCCTTTTAAAATTCTAAGATCGTGGTCTCCTCATTAACGAATATTTTTCTACGAAAATTAGCCAAACATTATAGACCATTAAACAATAAACTTAACCAAAGCTACTGCCAACGCATCAGAGAAAGGGTCTATTTGAAATTAATTTTCTGTAAATATTTTAGTAAAATGGAGGACAATGATGGTTGAAGCTGAAACTCAAGGGTTTGCAGAACACTCTTCTTACGATATTTTCTTTACATAATCCGTAATTCTTTGCCTAAATGTTGCCAATTTTGACGTTTCAAATTGCGATTTTGACATTTTGAGGAAAACCTCATATTTTTTGTGTGTTAAATATGCATAATGTTTTTGTCTTTAAACTTACAGACCCAAATTTTGGTACATATTTCACTCTTTATAGTACAAACATGAGTACCAAATTGTTGCCCTTACTTTGTTGTTTCCGAAATGTTTTCCGAAATAAATTAAAAAAAATCCGGAAAAACCTGTGCCGATTTTTCTGGCTAACGAACCCATCCAAGCCACATGCAAAAGGAAGGTATTCAGAAACCTTGATCAAAATCGGCCCATCATTTATTAAGTTATCGGTGTGACACACACACACACGCACACAAATATATATATATATATATATATATATATATATATATATATATATATATATATATATATATATATATATATATATATATATATATATATATATATATATATATATATATATATATTTATTTATTTATTTATTTATTTATTAACATATAAATATTGAAACTGACCCTGGATATGGGTTCTAGGGTGCCTAGTTCGTGCTTATTTGAAGAATTTTTTCAAGGTTTGACAGTCGGGATCTCCTCATTAGTGATTTTTTTTAAAGAGAAAAAGAAAATTCACTAAAAAGACATATTTGATATTCAAAACGTTTTAATGAAAATTCACTACCATAACACAGTTCCTGCGTCCAGACTTTTGTTATGTAATTAAAAGGTAACAAGTGTTATAATTTCGATAAGCTTAATTGTTGAGAAATCGAGAAGTTACTGACCATCGGTAGAAATAGCTGAACATAGCACTAGAAAGTAGAAAATACCTACCTATAAGTACATTTGTGAAATTAAAAGGTCGCCCCTGCGTATATATGTTACGGTCTGGCCGTGTATATGACTATTTTGCATAAATTCTATATAAAAAGGATACCAAAACCCTATTTAACAAACTCTCTGTATGCACTGGACACTTAAAAACACTAAATACTATTATTACACTATTATTTCACTTTAGGTGGATGCATAGTTTGGTTAAAATCTTCATTTGTTTACTATCCTGTTGTTTACTATTTTTCTTCTGATAAGAAAGCCTGCCACCGGAAGGTGTCTCCCCCTATAGTCGAGTAAGGGAACTTGAATTTCCTTTAAAATTGTATTTAATTATCTTCCAGTTGATTTTATTTTAATCAATTTTCATATCAACCAGGCGATCAAGAGATAAGGATGGCGTGAAATTTTAGTTGATTTATGCACTCTTAGTATTATTCTCTCGCAACTTCTTGTAGTGAATATTTAAGATACTTAAATGGAAAATATAAATGTTAGAGAATTTTCACAATTATGATTTTAAGAATTTAGTTGAAGCTATTTGTATAAGTGAGGAAACCCCTGTGCCTGGGTAAGTGATTGGAGACTGAAATTAAATAACCATGGTTGCCTTCATATTTTGAACATTTTAGGGTTTTTTCTTCCGGCCTGTTTTTGGATTCCTGGTAAATTTTTGTATCGGGGTTCCTGTATTTCAGTATTTCTGGATTTCTTATGCTTGGATTCTGTCTTTTGAACGGTTCTGGTTGTTATGCTGCATGCATAAAACCAAGTATGGCTAGTATGGGATTATCACATTCGTTCATCAGTAGCTGATTGAGTTGGAAAACCAGTTTATATTCATGGACAGTTATTAGTTATGGGAACAAGTGTAATTAGTTAGGTCTTGGAGCCGTACCTGGAATAAACAGCTAAGTCGTAACTTTATGTAAATAGTTTTAAGGATCGGCAATAAGTAATTGTTCAAACCAGAGTTCACATTTTTGCAGTATTAGTGTTAGCATTAGCTTACCTGGAATTCGCATAATTATCCATTAATTGCGGATGTACTAATTTTATAGGAGTCTTATGTAAACAAGACTGCAATTGCAATTTTGGGAAACAATTTGATATTTACTTTTATCACCGAATAGTGTGGGTTAAGAAGAGTAGAAGTTATTTGTTTCATTAAATTTTGTTGTTAGGAGATATGTCATATGCTAAGAGGTTAGTTAGTTCATTAGTTCGATGCTAGAAAGTGACAGTTCGGGAATTGTAGAGTAGTATAGATTAGAAATCATAGAGGAAGAATCACATATTAGATATTAGGAGGTAATCTAATTCGCATGATTATATTATATTTTAGTTTGAACTTTTACGTTATCTTATAGTGACAGTTCGGGAAATGGTAGATTTTAGAGTAGGATAGATTAGAAATCATAGAGCTATTAAGTTTTATTTTATTTATTTAATTCGAATGATTATATATTTGAACCCTGAATTTGGACCTTATCTTATTTATTTAACAACCCTCTCATTGACTGCATACCACATCAAAAGAACTGGCAACGTAACCATAGGCCAAGAGTCTAGGAAGTACGTAACAGTGTGTAATATGAACGGCTTTACCAAGTCAGAGTGCCCATTACCAATAGAGTAGAACTTGTTAGTTGTTAATGTTCAAAATTTACGCTAGTATCTACGTATCAGCTAAACGTACAGGGAATATATTTCCCGAGTTCACCAGGCCCCAACAGATGAATAGGTGTGTAAACGAATGCGTTCACCAGTCCCGCTGAGCTTTTGCTAGAACTTAACTGTTGTCAATTTGTCAAAACAGAATGACAGATAAACGTAGCAAAATAGTGCTTGGAGTCAACTGTGCGTTCATCATTCTCCAACCGCTGAAATGTATCCATAGTCAGCAGATGAGCGCTTAAACTAACATCTTGGCGCCTGGCAAACTCTATGTTTCGAAAATTTGTATAAGTTCAAACCCGCAAGATTAAAGAAGGTATAAAAATTTACTAAAAAAATAAGCGCGAATACTTTGTTACGGTGATGTCACATGAAGAGTTTTAAAATCAATCTAGGTACCTGAAATGAAACGTCACTAAAATGTTAACGCACCATTTTAGATAAAACATGTTCTCACAAGCCTTTCGATTGATGTAATCTTGATCACAAAATTCCATTCTTTGCAATATAGATAAAGATTAGGGCACGTCACGAAATATATTTTGATTTAAATACAACTTAAGCGCAATAAATAAACTTAACTCTCTACAAATTAATTAATTAATTCTGCAGACAGGTGGACAGTGTTACATAAACTAACCTGTTGCATATCAGCCCTCTTTGTAAAACCTCGATCTTTTTTAGCTGTTGACAAAACATCACAAACACTATTTAGTCCACCCACTAACACTAATAAGGTCGTAAAGAATAATGTGCACTTGTATATTAAAATTTCCAAACAACACAAATATATGTAAAATGAAATTTAAAACAGATAAACAATCTAGCAATTCTGTTCTGTTAGAGCGTGTAACTGACCTCCGCAATAATATAAAATGTTACGTTGTCAGGGTAAAAAAACAACCACTAAGCCATACTAGATCTCATATATAAACAAGTTGTTATTATTGTTAACAAAAAACTGTTTGGTATTAAAAGTAAATGTTTCAAATTTGAATAACTAAATTTTTATAAACCTAGAAAGCTGAATTTTGATGCGCACCTAGGTATTTCCCAAGGAAATGAGTCCGCCAAATTTCATCAAAATAGCTTTGTAATTTTCGGAATTTTTTTTTTAAAGAAAATTCAAAATTGTCCGATTTTCCTAGATAACGCACTTGTGTCCAAGCTATTAAAAAAATGAAGCCACTTGCCGAGTTTTATCAAAATCGGTTAATTAGATTTTGAGTTATCGGTTGGATACACACACACACACACGCATATATATATATATATATATATATATATATATATATATATATATATATATATATATATATATATATATATATATATAACATATAAAAATTGAAACTGACCCCTGATATGGGTTTTAGGGGTCCTAGTTCGCGCTCATTTGAAAAGCTTTTGCAAAGTATCACCATCGATTGCTTTCTTTGGGGATTTTTTTGTAACCAAAAATTCTCTTAAATGAAACATCGTAGCGAAACAGCTGCCATGTACAAAAAGGTAATGTGAATTGAAGACTAATTATTATTTATAGTGGACGCTGCAAAAAAAACAAAGCCTTACGTTATAATTTTGAATTCTGCGTAACACAACCGTCATAGTTAGTTTGTTAGTTACCGGGTGTTTCAAAATGAATATCGGGGTTTTAAGGCTTCGTAGTACTTAATAAATTTAAATTACAATAATTATAAATAATACATAAGATAAAAGATAAATTCAAACAGTTTTACCTACAAGTGTAAAAAATCTAAAAACGGGGTGCCCATACAAAATAAGCTCTGTCATGCGGCTTGCGGCCAATTCAGCGGTCGGCTAGAACGTCGTTTAACCAATCGCGTACTGAGTTATGCCAGTGAGGCGGCGCACCATCTTGCTGCCAAATAAAGTTCTGTGGTTCAGCCTCTTTCAAAATAATAGGCCCATGGTAACTCCTGCCTGTCGTAAGAGGCGACTAATCGGAGTCAAGCAGGCGATAGTGGACTTTTCCTTTACGTTATAGTAAAAGATTTTTTTACGCCCGAGGAGGTACCACCCCTTACATCAAGGGGCCAGTGAAGTCCCAACGGACGTGTCCGGTTCTGGTGTATGAGTCGGTTTCCCATATAAACAAAAATCATGATAGCGCCTCAATGTACAAAAGATTTCGGAGATAAAATAACCCTTCATTCGGATCTCCGGGAGAGGGGTGTGCAAGGGGCGCCGGCATCAAGATTGAACATATCCTTCTTGAATATATGTAGCCTATATTCTAACCTTAACTTCGTCCACCATTTCCTCCAGGCTAATAGGCCCCAACTCCTCTTCCTCACCGAAACCCAAATCAGTGCCAAAACAGTCATTAATCACCTTAATTTCCCGGAGTATGAGCTCCTTACTTCCTTTAGATTGCATGGAGGTGTGTGCGCATATGTCCGTAGTAATCTACCCTGCACCAGACTCCCCAATTTGGAAGCTGGAAGAAAAGACATACTTTGGATGAAACTCTCCCTCAGGGCTGCAACTAAATTCATCTGTTGCATTTACCGGTCACTTTCTGACAACAACTTTGTCCAGCTCTACGACTACCTTTCCGAACCTCCAAACCTTCAAGTCCAGAATTAACAAGTTGCCTCTTTCCTTTTGGTCGACACCCACGGTACGATAGTATTTAGGCTATGGGCCCTCGTGGTGTGTTGTTGAAATAAAAAAGATAAAAAAATGGAGGAAAGAACCATAGTTGTAGCTCATCAAGATAAAAAACACCAGTTACAGTTGCAGTTACAGGAACGTCTCTTTGCAACTATACAATTTTGTGGAGATTTGTTGACCCCCAGATGCGTATATTCTGAGTGTTCACAGGTCCACTTAGGTAAAGTGACAATTTATCATTGAAGACGACACGATGCAGAAAATCTTCATCGTCATGCAAGTTGGCAAGCGGTAGTTTGATTGCTTTAGAGCTTGTAACAACTGCAAAAACAGCCCGTCTCTTCAAACTTATGATGTCATCTACGAATGTTATTATCACTGGAAGAATTACATTTAAGCCCAATACGGAACGCACGTTGTACTGTTACTACAAACTCAGTGCTTGAAAACTGTAAAACACAAAAAGTGTTATAGTTTTCTAGGTTACTGGTCGTCATCTTTGCTGCTAGCGCATTCTAACGAAATACAGAGGAAACAGTGCATGCGCATGCGCATAGATGTACTAACAAAACTGTTTTAGTTGCTTTTTTAGTGAATTTTCTTAAAAAAAATTCACTAATGAGGAGATCCCGACTTTTGAATTTTGAAAAAATTTCTTCAAGTGAGCGCTAATTAGGCCCCCCAGAACACATATCCGGGGTCAGTTTCAATTTTTATATGTTTATATATATATATATATATATATATATATATATATATATATATATATATATATATATATATATATATATATATATATATATATATATATATATATATATATATATATATATATATATATATATATATATATATATATATATATATATATATATATATATATATATATATATATATATATATATATATATATGTATCACACCGATAACTCAAAAAATAATGGTCCGATTTTGATCAAATTTGGTAAATACCTTCCTTTTGCAAATGGCTTGGATAAGTTCGTTAGTCAGGAAAATCGGCCCAGGTTTTCCCGGAAAATTTTGGGTTTTCCTTCAAAAAAAAATTATATCTCCGGAATTAACAAAGTAAGGGCAACCAAATTTGGGACGCTGGTTTATGTCATTATAGGTGAGGTGCGTACCAAAATTTAGCTCTGTAGGTCAAAAGACAAAAAAGTTATGGGCATTTAAAGAAAAATAAATTGGGGGTTTCCTCAAAACGTCAAAGTGACAATTTAAAACGTCGAAATTCGCAACATTTAGGCAAAGAACTTGAATCTAATACGGGCTCTGGAAAGAAAATGTCTTAAGAAGAATGTTTTACAAACCCTGAAGTCTTAGTTTCAACCGTCATCGTCCTTTATTTTACTAAAATGTTTCCAGAAAATTCATTTGAAATAGACCCTTTCTCTGATGCTTGGCAGTAGCCTTAGCTATAGAATTTATCGTTTAATGGTATATAATTTTTGTAGAATTTTCGTAAAAAATCAATAAAGCTCAATATATCCGTTATTATACAAGATATGAAAAAATATTGTATACATTAATTATACGGTGTCTTGAGCTACACCTTAAAAAATTATTGCTACCATCACAGGGTGGCCCATAAGTCGTTGGTGATACAAATAATATTTTTTTTAGTGGAAAACGCCTTATGTTTTTGCATTTTCCATCGAAATATAATGCATGTTTGTAAGTTAAGAAATTCTGGACGCAGCAAGTGCGTTATAGTATCGAATTTTGATTAAATGCTTCATATTTGAAAAGCACAATTTGCTATTAACCTATAAGGTTGACCAAGAAACGGATTTTTTCAGTTACATTTTAAGTTTACTTTCGGAAATTTCTGTACGTTTTCAAACAATAAAGTTATTTTGATGAAACATGGCACATTGTTTTTACTATATAGGTTATACTGGTAACCAAATTTGATGCCTGTTTTCTGAAAAAAAAAACACATATTTGCTATTAAAAACATTTTTATGAAAATTCACTACCATAACGCACTTGCTGCGTCCAGAGTTTTTTATTTGATGAATTGTTTATAATTGCTAGTTAAATGTAATAAATACTACAAAAACCCTGATAACTATTTTGGAAAACGCGCAATTTTGTATCAGCCAGGGGCGTGCGGTGACATTTTAAATAAGGGAAGCAATTTTCAGAAACTTACATTTTGTAGTGTAACTCAATTCTTCTGTCGTTTTTGGCAAATTCGTTAATAATGTCATAACACTGTGGATTCTGGGACATTTCCTCGACGAAGTTATTTTCAATTGACAAAATTGAAATTAGGGAACGTCTTTCCTGTCCTGTTAAATTCATAACAAAACTCTTGCTACGTTTCAATGTAGACTAATTTCGTTCTACAGATGCACCAGTAGCAGGAATTGTTAATACTAATTCACATAATTTGAACGCTTCAGAATATGCATTTTCCAATTTTGATTCTTTTACGAAAGTTAAAGGTTCACACACGTTAGTTTTTGTGTCAGTAACATCGGTTTCATAAATGACTGTAAGTTCTGATCGTAATAAGGCTTTGTCAAAATAATGTCCATAGTGGTGGAATAATGATTTGAATGAATCTTCTGGGAAAGGTATCCCTACAAATCCTCCAAAATTACACAATTCAAGAAATTTCAGGTCACTGAGATGATCAAATCTGCAGTTAATTTGCTGCTGAATTTGATCTATGATTTTGTAGAAAAGTCGGCGATATGAAGTTTGAAGGTCTCCCACATTATCAGTGCGCAGACGGTCTCTTCGTGGCTCACTTTTCCTAATTCTATTGTTTTCCCAGAACTTATCAAATTCATTCCTTTTTTGAATTATAATGGATTTAAGTTCACTAATTTTCTTCAGGCAAAAACCAATGTCATTTGTTTTACATTGCAATATGTTAAATACATTATCTGAAAACTGAAATATTTCCGAAAATATATTAAGTAAAAAATTAAAATTAAAGTCTCTTTTCAAACCATCCAAAAATCCTCTAGAACTATTTATTGTTTCTGCATCCCAATTTTTGCTATTTTCTGTTATGTTTTCAAAAAGTTCAATTAACGATTCACGGTGTTCAAATATAGTTCACACAAGTCTGCCGTTGTAGTTCCATCGAGTTGCAGCTACTTTGGGTAAACGTTTTTTAACAATTGAGTCTAAGGCTTGTGTGCGCTTCATAGATTCGGAAAAAATCAGCCATTCCACTTAGGGTAGCAAAAAACACCTTACATTCTTTTATTTGATTTATGGGATAAAATTAAATTTAATTTATGAGCACAACAGTGTACAAATAGAGCAATGGAAAACGTTTTCCGCATTTTAGCTTGAAGACATCCTAAATGTCCGGCTATAACACTAGCCCCATCATAGCTTTGGGCAATTAATTTATTATCAGTCTCCTCAATATATTTCATAATATTAAGCACAATTTTATATAAAGCGTTTGCAGTACGATCTTCTGTCACATTTTTAAAGCCTAAAAATCTGTTTTGCTCCCATCCATTTTTACATAGCGTATTACTACAGATAGTTGACTTAAATTAGTTACGTCGGTTGTTTCATCTAGGACAATAGCAATGAAACGAGTCTGTTTAATTTCAGATTTATTTCTGTTCAAAATAATAGTAGCAGCAGCCGCAATTAAGTCATTCTGAATGCGATTTGATGTCCCGCGAAAAACGTTAGACTGCTGCAAGTGATTTTTCAAACAAATGTCGTATTTGGCTATTAAAGAAACTAGGTCTTGAAAGTTTCCTCTATTTGCAGATGTAGTTGTTTCGTCATGGCCCCTGAACCTCAATTCATGCTCACCAAGAAAACACACAACATCAATAAGTCTTTTTAATATGTTTCTGTTTTTATCAACCAGTTCATTGTGTTGGCGATGAATAATTTCTATCTGCTTGCCAACGGCGTGTTCAATTCGCGTTTGTTTCAAAGACACTTAATTTTAAAATGGTTTGTAAATGCGCTTTAGACATAACATGTCTTTTTACTACTTTATGTAGATTATTCAAGTCGGAAGACCCACTTTTATTCCACACCCCCTTTTCAGTCACAAATAGACTACCAGGCCAACAAAACAGTTTATTCCTGTTAACCATTCATATTGTTTATAAGTATTTCCCGCGTTGAAATGTCGAATACATGTTTAAATTCTTGTATTTAAGTTTTTTAGAGTAGGTTTCGGCCTACCTTTATTAATAATAGCAAGTTTTTCAGCAAACGATAAAGCTGAAAATCCTTTGGTTATCAAAATACACACGACACAATCACAGTTTTTTTCTTCTTTAACGTCGGCCTATTTCCGCGACTATGGCCAATCACCGACGCCAGGGAGCAGTTTCACCTCACTATCCTGGAAATTTTGCCGAACCCCTGTCTTTCTGTAAGGAGGGTAGGGATCTTTAACGTACCCAACATCGCATGGACACGGGACCGACGGCTTTACGCCCCCTCGGAAGGGCGGAACGTACAGACATTCAACTTGCTCAAATACAATGCCAGAACCTCGGTTGATGTTAATTTTACAGTTTGTACTGAAAAAGTGAAAGGAGTACCCCTGGATCGAACCCGGTACCCTTCGGTTCAAAGGCACACGTTCTTACCTCTGAACCACCGAGGTTCTACAATCACAGTTATTATTACCACTTGTTCGTAAAGTTTGTAAATTCCCAGCCTCACCGATGCCGCTGTTAAAAGCTGATGTAGTTACAGCCATATTAATAATCATAAAATGCCAATGTATTTAACTTAGTCAACTGCTTATTTCTACGAAATAATCAGACATTCACGTTGTACGTGCATCGGGTCTTCCAACACGTTCTACATGTTGAAATACACGTACATTGCGTCGAGCATCGAGCAAGGGTTTCTCATTATGTGGCCTGCTGGCTACGTGTATTTAACTGAAGTCATTGCATCCACTCTCGTAGTATCAGGTTCATGCTGTTGGTTGGCGGTCGGTTTACTGGGACGACGTTCTTGCCAAGAGCGCAGAGCGCATATACAAGTACAGTATGATGCATAATAAATAATTATGTGTGAGCTTGCGAATTAAAAATTGTAATAGATAAATTAGTTTTAGAATTTGAAATTTATTATTTAAAATACAAAATGGATTTTAAATAATGCGGTTTAATACAAATTATTTTTAAGTAGGTATGTGGTCGTTATTTTAAGGGAAGCAATGCTTCTCTTGCTTCCATGGACCGCACGCCACTAGTATCAGCTCATACCTCAACCTAAAGGAATGCCAAGCCGCCTCTTCTCATTATGCAGTTGGGTTAAAAACGTGTTTGCTGCAAACTAAAATGTAAATAAAATCCTCCTTTCTTGTACCCTTATACATACTTAAGGTAGGACGTGATATACTTTATCGAATACTTCCAAAAACACTACAGATAAAAGCAATCAAAATGTCACACATGAGTCTGTTGAATAAGAATACCTAACGGTAAGCGATCGCTTAACAATGTTTATTTAGGTAAAACGCAAACTGAGCGATTTACCTTGGCTGATTACAAGTTCCAAGAGGAAAAGTTATTTACGCAGTGTTGTAACAAGCAGCCCATAAATACGTTTTAGCTTTATGCCTGACATCGTGGAATCGTCTTTTACCAAACGTTAAAGAATCTAGGGAATCGAAAATGTTGTTTAATAGGAATTGTACCGAAAGTGATCATATGAGGATAAAACTAAAAAAATTCGGGACGCAGCAAGTGCGTTATAGTAGTGAATTCTCATAAGAATTGCACTCTGTTATCATACATGTTACTAAAATTAATATTTTAAACTTACACAGACTTTGAATACCGATTTTAGAGGTTCTAGTACGAGCACATTTGAAGAATTCTTTACAGTGTTACCATCGATAGCTCTCTATTATTAAAAAAAAACTTTAACCCCTTTTGAGAAAATGCCCAAAACTCAATTTTCTATGAAGCTACAAAATTAAATTTTTCTGCATCAATAGATAGTAAGTGAGCGGTGAACGTGTCGCCACCTAGTTCGGAACCAAGTACTATGTTGTCACGCCCGCTCCAAATAACACAGAGTGTTAAAAATAGAGACAGTATACAACTAACTAACAATTTAAGAATTCTCGCAACAATTAGAACTACAATTAGTTTGCCGTATTGAAGAGCTCTAATGAGAGCGAAACCGGTCTACGGTTCTAATTGTTGCGAGAATGCATCTAGTCTTACATACTTTGTCCCTATATTGGGGTAGAAATGGGCCAGGGCTAACAATTATTTAAATTGTTAGTTAGTTGTATACTGTCTCTATTTTTAACACTCTGTGTTATTTGGAGCGGGCGTGACAACATAGTACTTGGTTCCGAACTAGGTGGCGACACGTTCACCACTCACTTAGTGTTTTAAGACTGGCTATACGATAGCCGTGTTATTTTTGGTGCATTTTTGCTACAATTAGTTTGCCGTACTGAAGAGCTCTAATGAGAGCGAAACCGGTCTACGGTTCTAATTGTTGCGAGAATGCATCTAGTCTTCAATAGATAGTGTAAGTTTCTTTAAAAGAAACTTGTATTAGAAATTTCATTAAAGTTACAAAATCTTTCCAGGGGGTAACTTATAACATACTTAGAAAAGTAAATTATCTGTCAACTTATAAACGTAGCATTTCTTTTTCCTTATTAATCGCCTGAATGATTTCGTTTCAGTCAATCAAATCAAACCGGTTTTTTCAATATCAACAATAACAAAATGTCTACTGAGAATTATAATTTCAGACCCAAAGTCTGACAAAGTGACAAAGCTATTCAGTCGTTTTAAACAAAAATGAGATCTTGTTTAAAACGTTTAAAATCTGCATATTATTCTTTCTCCAAATGTCAGAGTAAAAAAAAAATCATACATTCATCGAGCGACCGCCTTCGTAGACGACAAGCACGCTACCACTGAGCTTTCTAAGGATACGTTAACTAACGTTTTGTCTACATAATATTGACGCCGGCTTTATGTCCAAGGATATTTTCTATTATATGAAAACTAAGCGTAACAATTAATTACAGAATTAAGAGAATTGCCACTTAGTACGCATTTAACGACTGTTTCGATATATATATATATATATATATATATATATATATATATATATATATATATATATATATATATATATATATATACATATATATATATATATATATATATATATATATATATATATATATATATATATATATATATATATATAATTGATGGCGCTTTTTTTATTAATGGCTGACAAACTAGTCTTTAGAATTTGTTTCATCCTTTTTGCATCCTCTCTTTTGTTTTGATTTTCGCAACCTCATCCTCTAGTA
Source organism: Tillus elongatus (assembly GCA_964006375.1). NCBI lineage: Eukaryota > Metazoa > Arthropoda > Insecta > Coleoptera > Cleridae > Tillus > Tillus elongatus. Next base: position 220,460,303 of record OZ023263.1, read on the forward strand.
CACAGCTTTGCTCACACGTCATGTATTTGTACAGCTCATTTTCGTCCATAGCTATCATTTCTCCCACTTCTCTGCTTGAGATGATGTTTTCTCAACCCATTTTGCCCTCCTCATTGGGTTTATCCGGCACTTATCTAGCCCAAACTCTATTTGGTTGTCTTTGGAGAATTTGACAGTAAGGTGAAGCGACTTACCAGGTTCCTTCCTGGTGGACGCATATACCTTAAGGTCGTCCATATAGAGCAGGTGTGTCAAGCTCTCGTCGGATGTTATGTGGTAACTATTATTATAATTGTGGACTTTAGCCTGAAGGGCTTTCACACCCCCTCACAGGGGGAACATTAACTCACCCCGGGTATTTCAGATACCAAAGGGACTGAGCTCAGGTGAAGCCCTTTCCAAGATATCGGGCCTTGAACGACAACGCGACACATCCTCATTTCCCAGGAATCTTCACGCGGTGTGGACAATTCCAAGTATTACAGCCTTCTGCATAACCTTATAAAAATGCTCTTCAAGAATTAGTCTCTTAATGTTCTCTCGAATATTCTTAGGAACGACACCAGCTGACGACATTACTAATGGAATCACTTGGACACTATCTGCCCACCATTGTCTCTTGACATGTATCTCGAGGTGTCTGTACTTAATGATCTTTTTGTTTCACTATATCTGTAGATTATTGGATTGGCTACATCAATCAGCATCACTTGATTGCAGGAATTATCTACTATAATTATATCTGGCCTGTTGTGCGAAACTCGTTGGTCTGTGAGCACGGTCCGATCCCAGTACAACCTGTATCCCGAGTTCTCTAGATCCTACTCAGGAGTGTATCTATAGTAAGGCACCTTACAATGATTTAAAAGTCCAAGTTTCAGAGCCAGTTCTTAATGAAATATTTTCGGAACTGCGTCGTGCGCCTCTTTGTACTCTGTTGCAGCAAACGCTTGACATTCTCCGGTGACATGCTGGTTGGTCGCTGATAACGGACGCCTAAATCTACATTTCTCATCTTGGACCGAACTATCTCCAACTATATACTTCAAGTAGTTTCTTGTTGGGATGACCTGATATTGTATGGCCAGCAAAAATCCCCCTGTCTCTGGAAACTTCTGTACGGACACCAACCAGTAGTTTGACACCAATTTGTCGACATGTGCCTGGGAGCTCTCGTTCAGATTTCGTCCATGGAGAGGCTTCTGCATCCAAGATTGCAGCTTGTTCTGATCAGTCTGATGATGACTTTGTATATCACTTTCTTTTAATTGTAGCGATGTTGAATCATCTGCCTCGTATGTGGCACGGTGTAGTTCAGAAGTAACTGCCCGCTGGTGGAAATATGTACGTAAATTCAGTATTTGTTGGTCTAACTGTTTACTAATATCCAACACTCCTCTTCCACCTTGGTGTCTATGTAAGGTTACTCACTAAATAGCACTACCGGGGTGATGCTTTTTGGATTTTGTTAGGAGTGTTCGCACCTTCTGTTGTAAATTTTTGATGTGCGTTTTTCTCCAGCTCACAATCCCAAATGAAAGGCTAAGTGAAGAACATGCATATGTATTCAGAGCTTTAGTCATGTTCTAGGTGTTAAGATGTGATCGCACCACCTGTTTCACTCGTTTCGTAAACTTATTTGTCAGATTGTTCCTCATCACCGAGTGGTTTATTTTCCTCGTTAGTACTGTATTCCCAGGTATTTATAACACTCTTTTACAACCATCGAGGCAATTTGCTGGCCGTTCTGCATTTCATATACACCTGGTTGTATTTTCCCTCTGATTACATATAAGGTGCCACATTTGTCAATAACTCTGGAAAACCCTTCCACGATTTTAAGGAGTTGTTCCAGGTGGTTTTTTGTGGAGGCCCTAAGCTTAAGATCATGTATATATATAGCAGATGATTTCGCTTTATTTGGTCCTTGCCACTGCTTTTTATACTGGTGGAGTTCAGGCAGTTTGATAGTGGATTCAATGCGAGGCAGAACCACAATGGGTTTATTGAGTCGCCTTGAAATACGCCTCTTCCAATTGGTATCGTGCTGGTTACGATGTTATCACCCGTTTGTACGCGTAACTAAATCTTTGTTCTCCAGGTAGACATCGTGTGTTCAAGGAACCTCAAAATCTAACTATCGATCTTATAGATCTTTAGCGCACTTATAAGCCATTCGTGTGGAACTCAATCAAATACCTTTTTGTAATCCACGTAGGCAGCAAAGCGATTTCTTCGTCCATTATAAGCTTGATTAAACACCACCGAATCAATTATTAACTGTTCTTTGCATCCCATAAATCATTTGGCACACCATTTTTGCTGGCTCGCAATTATGATGTTTCGTTCGTAGTGCCCATATATGCGTTTCTCAAGGTAGGATGTGATCAACTTATATAGGGTCAAAAGACAAGTTATTAGTTGATATCTGTCGGGGTCTGCAGAACAATGCTGGTCCTTGGCAGAATATACGTGTCTCCTTGTGTGAAAAACAATGGCATCTTCTTTGGGTCAAGTATAACATCATTTGTTAACACAGGCAATAGATGATGTGTATACCCCAATTTCTTCAGTCAAAAGTTTTGGACGCCGTCAGGCCCGGGTGCCTTCCAATTATAAAGCTCCTCAATGACTTCGGAGACTTCATCTGTGGTAAACGGCTCATGATGCATCTATTCATAACTCTGACAAGCTCGGCCTTCTTCGTTAACCCAGCTGGCGTCAATATTGTGACTAGTTGACTTTGCCAGAACTATTCAATTTGTCCCTTATTTGAAAATTATCGGTGACTGCATTCCTAGCTCAATTAATCTGACGGTATAAAGTCCTTTCAGAGCGTTCAAACATTGTATTTTTTTAATTATTATTATTATTATTATTATTATTATTACTTAAGCCTGAAGGTCTCTCATACTCCCTCAAAGCGGAACATTCACTCATCCCAGGTATCTCAGATACCAAAGGGACTGAGCTCAGATGGAGCCCTTTCCAAGTTATCGGGCCCTGAACAACAATGCGACATATCCTCATTTCCCAGGAATCTCCTAACGGTGTGGGCAGTTGCAAGTAGTACCGCCTTCTGCATAACCTTATAAAGATGCTATCCAAGACCGAGTATCTTAACGTTCTCTCGAAAATTCTTAGGAACCACATCAGTTGACGACATGACTATTGGAATCACTCAGACACTATCTGCCCTCCACTGTCTCTTTACTTGTATCTCGAAGTCTCTGTACTTAATGATCTTCTCGTTATACTTTATATCTAGATTATTAGTATTTGGAATTATTATTATTATTACCTTTATTGCTTAAAATTTTACAACATCTTTATTCAATAAGTCTAAGACTTGTGGTGAATCTTAACATAATTTTATACATAGTTGCATCCAAAACTGCTTGACAACACTCCAAATTCAACAACCTTAAAATTTTGACATTCCAAAAAATTTATTTTCTTTTCCATTTCGTTCTTCTAATGTTTCACCTGATACCTCCATTTACAATTAATACTAGTCACTCCATAATACTTTTCCAACTGCAAACCTTTCTCAACTACCCATATTTTTGCCGAAATTGTAAATTTTGTACGAGACCAAAAATGCCATTTTAGTTTGACATACTTCAAATAACAAATGACCACATCAATCAGCGTCACTTGGTTGCAGGATTTATCCACTATTATTAGATCTAGCCGGTTGTGTGCAACTCGTTGATCTGTGAGCACGGTCCGATCCCAGTACAACCTGTATCCCGAGTTCTCTAGAACAGGCTCAGGAGTGTATCTATAGTAGGGCATCTTACTAGGGTTTAAAAGTACCAGTTTCAGAGCCAGTTCTTGATGAAATATCTTGGCAACTGTGTCGTGCCTCTCTTTATACCCTGTTGCAGAAACGCTTGACATCCTCCTGTGACGTCCTGGATAGTCTCTGATGACTGACACCCAAATCTACATTTGTTATCTTGGACCGAATTATCTCCAACTATATACTTTAGGTAGTTCCTTGTAGGGATGACCTGATCTTGTATGGCCAGCAGAAATCTCTCTGTCTCTGAAAACATCTGTCCGGACACCAACCGGTAGCTCGACGCCAATTTGTCGACATGTGCCTGGGAACTCGCGTTCAGATGTCGTCCATGGAGAGGCTTCTGCATCCAAGATTGCAGCTTGTCCTGCTCAGCCTAATGGTGGATTTGTATTTCAATTTATTTTACTTGTAGCGATGTTGAATCATCTGCCTCGTATATGGCACGGTGTAGTTCAGAAGTAACCACCCGCTGGTAGAAATATATACGTAGGTTCAGTATGTGCTGGTCCAACTGTTTACCAATATCTAACAATATTCTTCCACCTTGGTGTCTATGTGGTGTTACTCGCTTAGTAGCACTACAGGGGTGATGCTTTCTGGATTTTGTTAGGAGTGGTGGATTTTCAATGTCCGTTTTACTCCAGTTCACAATCACAAATGAATAGCTAAGTGCAGAACATGCATATGTATTCAGAGCTTTAGTCAGGTTCTTGCCGTTAAGATGTGAACGCACCACCTGATTTACTCGTTTCGTAAACTCATTTGTCGGTCTTCATTACCGAGTGGTTTATTTTCCTCGCTTGCTGCATTCCCAAGTATTTATAACACTCTTCTACATCCCTTATTACTGTTATAATAATAATAATTATAATAATAATAATAATAATTATTATTATCTTTAAACAGGTGTTACAATAGTTTATAAAATAAAATCACTGTATTCCAATGTTTCAAAGTTTTGTCAATGTATGTCGTCGAGCCTATGTTATAAAGCTTTTTGTGTCTCTACACTATAGGTACTATTAATTATTTTGTTTATTACAACATAAATTAAATCTCAAACATATTATTGACATATATTTAACCTCTCCTTACAAGCGTTTATATCATGTTTCCCGTCTTCCTCCTACCACACACGATCTGATCGTGAGAAGACACATCTGATAATGCCTTTATGGCGCCTTATTAAGAAATTGACGGCTTATTAGGTATGGCATTTATTATTGATTTTTATAACTAAGCCCTTTTAAAGCCTTAGGACTTAAGTTTCGTGTAGTCAACAATGTATTACTTACTAAAGAAGACACAATAATTAAATCTTATCAGGCGTATCCTTTATATTTCAGGATTGTAGCTGTCATCACACACATACACATAATGAAAGTCTTGAGAATTTTCTTACAAAAAATTTTGGTATTATTTTCATAATTCTATTAAAAGTAATAGTAAAAACAATGTATTCAGAACCATAAGTTTTATTTTTGATAACCCCTACAATTAATGTTTTTCCCGACAAATGGCGTGGAAACATGCCAAAATTTATACTGCAAATTTTATACACAGTTTTTGTCGTAATTAATCAAAAAAATGAGACATACCTTTAAATGAAGTATAAGATGGTGTCGGAAATAAATACAGAAATGTTGGTGAAACAAAATTCACTAATGAGGAGAACGCGACTTTTGAATTTTGAAAAAAAAATCTTCAAATGAGTGCAAGCTAGGCCCCCTAGAACACATATCCAGAGTCATTTTCAATTTTTATATACAAATATATATATATATATATATATATATATATATATATATATATATATATATGTATTATTATGTATTATACATACATATATACAGGGTGAGTTTTTTTCGATGTATAGTGAAGGGATCTCGGAAACTATAAGAGATACACAGTCGGTCAAATTAAACAACAATCGCAGAATTTAGACCTGAGTTCAAGTTAGTTTTCAGTTTTAGAAAGTCTCAAGCAGTTCCGGAGATAATGGAGAAAAACAGAATTTTCGAAAAATCGATTTCTTCTCATTTCTCCGTTACTTGTGGTGCGTTTTTGAAAACCTAAGCACAGCTCTACACAAAATAATGTGACGAATTGAGTGGTTGTATTAGTTTTGTCGATTTCCGTCACATTTCTAAAAAACGATATTCAACTTTTTTTCTTATGGCCCCCATACTGGATTTTTCACTCAGCGGATAGAGTTTCTTTTTCTGAATATTTTGCTATATCACATGTCAGATTTCATGTGAAAAATTGCATGAAAAGGCAAATATGTATTGGGGACCTAAAATCAAGTATCCATGATATCCCAATCTCGTTATAACCGCATTAGATGTAGGCATTTTATAACGATTCCAGGAATATAGCAGACGATAAGGTTAACTGGAAGAATAAGCTTGTTTCGGATACTATTATCAATTTAATAAGTACTCAGATAACGCGTAACATCTTGAGATTAATCAAAATCTGAAAACAGATATACTTAAAAAAACATAAGAACTAACTTCATTTAAAGCAGGTTTACGAAAATACCTCCATTATTATGAATACAAATATCGCATCGCTTTAAAACTTTAACTTTAAAGAAGTTGTTTTCCTAACAAACTTTTCGTCGATATTTGTAAACGCTTCAGTAACAGCGTCTAAGTTCATTAATATTTAGATGCGTTTATACACTGAGTTTTTTACGCATCCTCACAGAAAAAAATCCAAAAACGGAAAGGTTAGGTGACCGTGGTGGCCATAAAACTGGACCGTTTCTGCCAACCCAAGAGTCAGGCAATTTCTGGTTTAAATAATTTCGCACTCGTTGAGAATTATGAGGAAGAGCACCATCATGCTGAAACCACTTCAAATATTGTCTTGTCTCCAGGTTTAAATTATCTAACATCTTCTAGGCTGTTTCGAAGAAATTTCAGATACGAATCACCATTTAAATTTTCTTCAAAGATAAAGGGACCAAGAACTTTTAATCCAATTCTACATCAAACATTAAACCCAAATTTACCTTGTGGCCTCTGTGCTCTACATAACGGAGATTTTCTTGTTGCCAAAGGTGTTTGTTGTGTCTGTTAAACTCGCCACAATAGGTAAAGCGTGTTTCGTCGGTCCGATTCTTCGGCAATTACTCGGGTTGGAATTTTTAAATTTTGACTTATCAGGGCCAAAACGTTTACCTCTGCAGCTTCGTTTATTATTCCGTTTCCTTGATTTGGCCCGGTAAAACTTCCCTACAAATTCAATCCCTTAAAAGAGTTTACGGATGGCTGGCGACGGTCAAAACAGTTTTCAAACTAATATACGCGAGCGTGTGTAACTTTTTTACACATTTTATGTACGTGATATCACGCTTTTCTTCATTAGAAAAATACATTGTTGCAAAAATAGTACCTTAAATGTTAAAAGTAATCAATAAAGACCATGCTGTTGCTCGTTACCATGGTAACCATATTCTTATGACTTATAATAACTATGATTAAGTGAGAACCAATAGAACTAATAGCCGAAATAGTCTTATTCTTCCAGATAATGTTATCATGTACTATATTCCTGCAATTGTTATAAAAGGCCGCATCTAATGCGGTTATATCGAGATAAGATTGGGATATTATGGATACCTGATTTTAGGTCCATAATACAAATTTGCCCTTTCACGAAATACGTGATATACCAAAATTTTCAGAAAAAAATACTATATCTGCTAATTGAAAAATCTAATATGGCGGCCGTAAGAAAAAAAAAGTTGACCATCGTCCTTCGGAAATGTGACAGAAATCGACAAAACTAATAACACCACTCAATTCGTCACATTATTTTGTGTAAAAACTAGGTTTAGATTTTCAAAAACGCATCACAAATAACGGAGATATGAGAAAAAATTGATTTTTACAAAATTCGGTTTTTCTAAATCTGAAAACTGATTTGGACTCAGCCCAAAATTCTGCAAATCTTGTTTAATCTGACCATTTTTGTATCTCTTATAGCTTCCGAGATCCCTTCACTATCCATCGAAAAAAACTCACCCTATATATATATATATATATATATATATATATATATATATATATATATATATATATATATATATATATATATATATATATATATATACATAATTCATTAAATAGAAAACAACAAAGTACAAGCAATATAAATGTTTGCTAAAATATTTTCACCAAGAAATATTTTAAGGCGATTTATATTTAATTAAACGTGTATTTCGTATTTATTATCTCATCCGGCTATGACAAGGTGATTAAATTACAAGCATCGTGGAGATTTTAGGGCGGCTGTGAAATTCATATAAAAGGAGACGCAACACGGGGCAGGGACAGTATTGGTAATTCTGCTAACAAGCCAAAAACGGTGAGTCGTCACCAGTCCGTACCGATTCCGATTCCGTTTTCCGCCCGAGCGCACCTGGTTTGACTATTTTCGGTATACGAAAATATTGGCATAGGTTGGCAATTACCAGCTTTAATTAATTCATATTGTGTAGCAAATTTTCATATTTTTAAGTTATCATGCTTCTCAGTCCAATCTCCGCAAGGGAGTTATTTCTGCTTTTCCTGATCTGCCGCCGTCCCTTTAGACAATTTCCATATGTTAAATTGTCTTGCGTTATTTTTGTGGGGTTGCTGAGGATTCACACAATCGATACATATTCATCTTGGTTTGACCCCGATAGGGACGCTGAGGATTCACAGCCTATCTATGTCCCTCCAAGTAATACGCTCCCTTCCATTAGCCATGTACACTTTATCTGTCCCCGGGCTTTCCGCCCCATACAGTATAAGCTCTTGTGTTATTAATGTGAGGACGCTGAGGATTCACAGCTCGCTAAAGTAATCAAGATGTTTGTGTCCTGGTTTGGGCCTAGCGGAGATGCTGGGGATTCACAGTCCGCATACGCCTCCCAGGAACTGTCATCCCGTCTCTCCTTCCGCACTTATGCGTCTCCGGTGTTCCCCACTTTGACTGAGAGGTTGAAGATATTACTTTAAACTTGTCTATCGTTAGCTCCCGTCTCCCGTATCCGTGATTCAGAAGAACGCCGCTCGTACCGTGTATACCTTGTCGGCTCCGTGCGCTTCATCCTCCACTAGCCCTTGCCGCTTTAGAGAGAGCCGAGTTCGGATTAATGTCATTACCCGCATATTTTTTTTAATAGTTTGCAAATATCGTTATATATATATATATATATATATATATATATATATAGTAAATAGTTTCCAATCTAAAATATAGGGTTGGGTAAATAAAAGACCTCAGCTAATTCGTTTATAACCCCTTAACCTATACTTACTAAATCTGCTACACCTTGCGATAAAACAGAAGTGGTCAGATCATGTCGAGTCAGCGATTAAAGCCCGCTCACTTGGTGGTCACTAAATTTAGCCTGTATCACCTAAAGGTTACCGAACCCTACTTCAGAGAGTTACTCAGGTACTCTGATCGTTACATCAGTCAGAGTTTCGTGCAGAGGTCGCAGACACCGTCAACAGGGAGCAAACCCATTTAAATCTGGCGCTCAAGATCCGTCTGTGGTAATCGTCAATCTGTGTCACCGAAAAAACGGTCTGCAACCCAAGGCCTTGTCACAATATATATATATATATATATATATATATATATATATATATATAAACATATAAAAATTCAAACGGACCTTGGATGTGGATTCTAGAGGCCCTAATTTGCGTTCATTTAAAAAAATTTTACTTCTCTATTAGTGAATTTTCATTAGAAAATTTAAGAAAGTACGCTCTAAGATGATTATTTGTTTACTGCCACGTTCGAAGTTAACCAAGATGATCTGGGCTCGCTGCATTCACGATAAAAATCCGAGATTATGGTTATAGTTGCTACTTTTGGGGTAGGTTAGGCTTACAGGTCAAATATTCTTGACAACTTTAGATGCAATATGTTAAATACTGGTCAAATTTAAACTCTTTTATAGCGAGGTGATGAAATATATTGAACCAAACCATACTTCAAAGCTAAATTGAGGATAACCATTGTATTAGCTCCTAAACATTTAATCTGAATTATATGGATACATATACGACTACGCAAATTAAATTTGCAACTTTGTATTTGACTGCATTCTTGTGGTCATCTACAATTTCTCATTACAAATGTAAATCATAATTTTGAAATAAGTGTTACTGACTCCAAGTGACGCTACTTTAAATTTATGTAAAGTAATAAACAGGATGTTATGTTACTATGGCCAGGATTATTCTTTGTCTGGGTGAAAGGGAAACAATAATATGTGGTGCTCTGGCATTGAGAAACCACTAGGTACCCTGGAACTCGGTATAGTTCATCGAATAATGTCACGTAGACAAAAAGCCTGAACGCAGCAAGTGCGTTATGATAGTGAATTTTCATAAAATTGTTTTTAATACAAAATATGTGTGTTTTATTTAAGAAAGCAGGCATCAAATTTGGTTACCAGTATAACCTATATAGTAGAAACAATGTGCTATGTTTCATCGAAATCACATTATTGTTTGAAAATGTACAAAAAATTCCGAAAGTAAACTTAAAGTGTTCTCGAAAAAATGGTTTTTTGGTCAATCTTATAGCAAAATAGCAAGTTGAGCTATTCAAATTTAAAGGATTTAATGAAAATTTGCTACCATAACGCACTTTCTGCATTCCCAATTTCTCATCTTACAAACATGCTTTATATGTCAATGGAAAATGCAAACATGCAATAACATACGGCGTGTTCAATTTAAAAAAAGAAAATTTGTGTCACCAACGACTTATGGGCCATCCCTGTGATTGTAGAAATATTTTTAAGATGTAGCTCAAGAGACCCTATAATTAATGTATACAATTTTTTTCACATCTATTATAATAACGGATATATTGAGCGTTATTGATGTTTTACGAAAAATCGACAAAAATTACATACAATTAAACGATAAACTTATAGCTAAGAGTACTGCCAAATCAGAGAATGAGTCTATTTGAAATGACTTTTCTGAAAATATTTGAGTAAAATAAAGGACAATGATGGTTGAAACTAAGACTTCAGGGTTTGTAAAACATTCTTCTTGAGACATTTTCTTTCTATAGCCCGTATTAGATTCATATTCATTGCCTAAATGTTGAGAATTTTGACGCTTTAAATCGCGACTTTGACGTTTTGAGGAAAATTCAAATTTATTTTTCTTTAAATGCTTATAACTTTTTGTGTCTTTTAACCTACAGAGCTAACGTAATTTACTTATAACGATATAAACCCGCGTACCAAATTTGGTTGCGCTGACTTTGTTATTTACGGAGACATAATTTTTGTTCGAAAGAAGACATAAAATTTTCCGGGAAAACCTATGCCGATTTTCCCGGTTAACGAAATCATTCAAGCCACTTGCAAAATAAGGGTATTCACCAAATTTAATCAAAATCGGCCGATGATTTTTTGAGTTATCGGTGTGACACATACATACATATATATATATATATATATATATATATATATATATATATATATATATATATATATATATATAACTCAAAAAATCTTCGGCCGATTTTGATTAAATATTTATTATATATAATATATATATATATATATATATATATATATATATATATATATATATATATATATATATATAAACATATTTGATTAAATATTTATTATATATAATATATATATATATATATATATATATATATAAACATATAAAAATTGAAACTGACCCCGGATATGTGTTCTATGGGGCTTGATTAGCGCTCATTTGAAGAATTTTTTTGAAAATTCAAAGATCTCCTCTTCAGTTAATTTTTTTAAAGAAAATTTAATTTTTTTTAAAGAAAATTCACTAAAATTACAAGTAACTTAAAAATATCAGCAAAATCGTCCCTACGCTGTCTTTAATACAGTCGCAGAGTTCTAAAAAAAAATTACACTTTTTATTCAATATTAGGAAATTAGCAACACTTAATTAAAAATTTAAGAAATTACGCTTACACTAAGTAAAGATTGGAATCCGTTATGAACACTGATCAATAAAATTTGGAGAACCCGATTTGTCACAATACAATTTTCAGACCTGACGATCGATTCACTAACAAAGTTAGCGTCATTTTTTTTTTAATTTTAACAACACACCACGAGGGCTTACAGCCTAAATACTATCGTACCGTGGGTGTTGGCAAGGAGGAAAGAGGCAACTTGTTAATTCTGGACTTGAAGGTTTGGAGGTTCGGAGCAGAAGGAAAAACATGTGCCGGCAAGGAATTCCACAACTTGGAAGTCCTCGGGACAAAAGAGCGGGCATAACAAGATGTTCTATGTCTGGTGACCTGGACAGTAAAAGGGTGCATTCGCAATGTTCCCCTGGTAAATCTGTTGGGGGCAGCAGGTGAGGGAACTATGGAGGAAAGCTCCTCTGAGCAGTGCCCGTGCAGATATTTATAAAAGAGAGAGAGGTCACCAACAGCACGTCGGTGGGCAAGGGATGGCAGCCTTTGGGTGAGGGTAGGGTCACCGATGAGACGTATAGCTCTCTTTTGAATGCAGTCCAGGATAGCGAGTGTAGAAGCGGCAGCTGCACCCCAGATGTGGGAGCAGTATTCGAGGTTTGGCCTTATTTGTGAAGTATATAAGGTATAGAGATTAGCTGGTGAAAAGTATTTGCGAGCCCGGAAGAGGAAACCTAATTTCTTAGCAGCCGCTTCTGCAATTGATGTGACATGTTGGTGCCAGTTAAGATTTCGATCCACAGAAATGCCAACAAGAGAAAAGGACTCATTACTTTGAATAACTTGGTTGTTCATTGTGATGGGTTTAGGGCTGGTGTATCTCTTATGAGAAAGAAAGCAAGACTGACATTTGGTGGGGTTGAATTGTACAAGATTTCTACTTCCCCAGTCTAATATTTTTTGGAGATCCACGGAGACAGAACCCTCCATGAGTCTGCGATCCTCATCTAATTGGGCTAAAGAGACAGGCTTAGAATATTGTATATTTGAGTGGAGGGTGCTGTCGTCCGCGTAACTGTGAACTGGGTTGGATGTGCTAGAGAGGAGGTCATTGATGTGGAGAAGAAACAAAGTAGGGGCTAAAGCTGAACCTTGAGGAACTCCTGCATTAATTGGATACAGTTTAGAGGAATGGCCATCCACAACAACAGAAATGTTCCTGTTGGAGAGGAAATTTGCTGTCCAGGTACAAAGTTTTGGTGGTAGGCCATAGGCCGGAAGTTTATTAAGCAGCGCTGCGTGCCAGACCTGGTCGAATGCTTTGGATATGTCTAGAGCAACAATCTGAGATTCACCGTGTAGTTCCATAGACTTGTTCCAAGAATGGGTGACAAAAGAAAGGAGGTCGGCAGTCGATCTGCGCTGACGGAATCCATACTGCCTGTCGTGGATTAGACTGTGTTTTTCAAGAAATTTCAGTATTTTGGTGTTTATATACTTTTCCATCACTTTAGAGACGACTGAAAGGAGAGAAATAGGCCTGTAGTTGCCTGGAAGCGCTTTGTATCCTTTCTTGGGGATGGGTTGTACTCGAGCAGTTTTCCAGTTACTAGGGAATATGCCTTTATTGTAAGATATCTGAAACAGACGAGTCAGAACAGGCGCAAGTTCTGGTGCGCAATTTTTGAGAACAATTGCTGGGATCTCGTCAAGGCCAGAGGCTTTCCTGGTATTATGTGAAGAGAGCATCTTTCGTACCTTTTTAGTTTTGAAAATGATATCCGTCATTTTATGTGCGACATTGGGGACTGTTGGTGGTTGAACATTTGGAGGTGGGTTGAGAGTAGAATTGCTGGCGAACAACGAAGCAAAAAGTTCAGCCTTGCCCAGGGCGGTAGAAACAATTTCATCCCCTGAGACAAGAGGTGGGAACGTGCTTTTGCACAAATTATTCCCAATAGATTTAGCAAGAGTCCAGAAGGGTTTGCTGCCGTTGGAGCTTGAGAGGACTTTGTTTTTGATGTGGTTATTAAACGAGTTTTTTGCCTCAGAAAGAATGCGGACATAGCGGTCTCTTGCGTCGTTAAATGCTTGACGATTTTCTTGACTGGGATTGTGTAGAAGCGTTTTGTGAGCTTTGATCTTTTCAAGTCTGGCCTCGTCACAGGATTTAGAGAACCAGGGCTTTTGAGTGGCTGAAGAGGTTTTCTGTGTACGTGGAATAAATAATTCCATGCCAGCTTGGATAATTTCGGTGACGTTTTGTGAGATATCAGGGGGGTCAGGATGAGAGAAGCAGACAGACGCCCATGGAAATGAGGAAAAGTAATCCTTCATTTCGTCCCAGTTTGCGGAGTTGTAGTGCCAAACGATACGTGGGTGTGATGACTGTGTGACCTCGGGTTGCATTGCGCAGGAAGCAGTGACCATGCCGTGGTCTGAGCGACCAAGGGGGGCGGTGACTAATATGTTATAGCACTCAGGTTTTGTAGTAAGAAGGAGATCCAAGGGATTTGAGCTGTGTGTTGGGATACGAGGAAAGTAAGTAGGTTGCTGAACCATATTAGCTAAAGAATTGCTGATTGGAAAGGCCTCCGCTGCTCTCCCTTGTGGATCGGTTTTTGAAGATCCTAGCCATTTCTTATTATGGACATTGAAGTCACCAAGAATAGTGACCTCGGAGGAAGGATATTCAGAAATCAGATAGTCGGTTTTTTCAGAAAGGTAGTCAAAGAGCTGGACAAAGTTGTTGTCAGAAGGTGACCGGTAAATGCAACAGATGAATTTAGTTGCAGCCCTGAGAGAGAGTTTTATCCATAGTATGTCTTTTCTTCCAGCTTCTAAATTGGGGAGTCTGGTGCAGGGTAGATTGCTACGGACGTAGGCGCACACGCCTCCATGCAATCTAAAGGAAGTAAGGAGCTCATACCCCGGGAAATTAAGGTGATTAGTGGCTGTTTTGGCACTGATTTGGGTTTCGGTGAGGAAGAGGAGTTGGGGCCGATTAGCCTGGAGGAAATGGTGGACGGAGTTCAGGTTAGAATTTAGGCCACATATATTCGAAAAGGATATGTTAAATTTCGATGTCATAAGAAGGATAAATCAACTAAGCCAATCAAAACTAGAACTCCTATTTATTTATTAGTTGACAAGCAATTGCTAACAGCGGCCTCTATGAAGGTACACAGAGAAACTCCCACTGTTTAGTCAAAAATCCCTATCAATAAAATTGGATTACCCGCTTCTTAAAACTACGCGTCCTTATTGAATATTCCTTCTAAGAAAGGCACAATGAATATTAAGATAAGAATTTTAACAATGAACTGCACAGGACCGGAGCTGCTCTATTTATCCAAGCGTTTTTGTTGAAATTTCTAGCAATATACATGAATATTTTCGTATCCGTCTAACTTTTGTGATTGCCTGACATTTGTTATAAGGTATAAGTTAATTGACGAAATCAAACTCGTAAAACTTTTAATCATTATACACACACACAAATCTCTATAATACTGACGTTGTTAAATAGAATCCTCAGTAATAAAGTATGTTTTAAATACAATTATTTAAAATCAATAATAGAATTTGATGAATGATTCTGATAATCTAGAAATATGCCATCAATATTCGTAGAAATGTGACTCTTCATTTCGCTTATAAAGCACCAGCATTGTTATTTACATACCAAATATACATTCTTGCTATATCACGATTGAAAATCAATCATTAACTTCCAATCCACTGTTTATTTACCATCATCGAATTAAACGCAAGTATTCTTCCTACGCATTGCATAAATTTTGCAAATTCCTTATCTTATTATAAAGCGCTATTTATAAATTATAATGAATATCTGTTATAATATGTACAGTGTGTTCAATAAATCCTGCAATACTTTCTGTTACGAAATTCATTTGTTAAAAGTCTCATTTATCCTAATGAAAACATTGCGAATAGTGCTAACCACAACTGCCAACAAAAGAATTTACAATGTTTAACGTAAAATAAAATATAAACAACTTTAAGAACAACGCATTTATAAATATACAAAAAACAAAATAATCTTGTTCCGGCTTTATAAATGTTTTTTTCATTTTTATAGATTATATTTTTTTTATTTCAACAACACACCACGGGGCTTACAGCCTAAATACTATCGTATCGTGGGTGTCGACAAGGAGGAAAAAGGCAAGTTGCTAACTCTAGACTTGAAGGTTTGGAGGTGCAGGGGAGAAGGAAAAACATGTGCCGGCAAGGAATTCCACAACTTGGAAGTCCTCGGGACAAAAGAGTGGGCATAACAAGATGTTCTATGTCTGGTGACCTGGACAGTAAAAGGGTGCATTCGCTCTGTTCCCCTGGTAGATCTGTTGGGGGCAGCAGGTGGAGGAACTATGGAAGAAAGCTCCTCTGAGCAGTGCCCGTCCAGATATCTATAAAAGAGAGAGAGAGAGAGAGAGAGAGAGAGAGAGAGAGAGAGAGAGAGGTCACCAACGTCACGTAGGTGGGCAAGTGATGGCAGCCTTTGGGTGAGGGTAGGGTCACCCATGAGACGTATAGCTCTCTTCTGAATGGAGCCCAGGATAGCGAGTATAGAAGCGGCAGCAGCACCCCAGATGTGGGGGATTCGAAGTTTGGTCTTATTTGTGAAGTATATAAGGTATAGAGATTAGCTGGTGAAAAGTATTTGCGAGACCGGAAGAGGAAACCTAATTTCTTAGCAGCCGCTTCTGCAATTGATGTGACATGTTGGTGCCAATTGAGATTTCGATCCACAGAAAAGCCAACAAGTGAAAAGGATTCATTACTTTGAATAACTTTGTTGTTTGTTGTGATGGGTCTAGGGCTGGTGTATCTCGTATGAGAAAGAAAGCAAGACTGTGATTTGGTGGGGTTGAATTGTACAAGATCTCTACTACCCCATATTTTTTTGGAGATCCACGGACAGTCAACCCTCCATGAGTCTGCGATCCTCATCTAATTGGGCTAAAGAGACAGGCTTAGAATATTGTATATTTGAGTGCAGGGCCCTGTCGACCGCGTAACTGTGAACTGGGTTGGATTTGCTAGAGAGGAGGTCATTGATGTGGAGAAGAAACAAAGTAGGGGTTAAAGCTGAACCTTGAGGAACTCATACATTAATTGGATATAGTTTGGAGGAATGGCCATTCACGACAACAGAAATGCTCCGGTTGGAGAGGAAATTTGCTGCCCAAGTACAGTGTTTTGGTGGTAGGCCATAGGCCGGTAGTTTATTAAGAAGCGCTGCGTGCCAGACCTGGTCGAATGCTTTGGATATGTCTAGAGCGACAATCTGGGATTCACCGTGGCACATAGGCTTGTTCTAAGAGTGGGTGACAAAGGAAAGGAGGCCGGCAGTTGATCTACGCTGACGGAATCCATACTGCGTGTCGTGGATTAGACTTTGTTTTTCAAGAAATTTTAGTAGTTCGGTGTTTATATACTTTTCCATCACTTTAGAGACGACTGAAAGGAGAGAAATAGGCCTGTAGTTGCTAGGAAGCGCTTCGGATCCTTTTTTTTTTGGGACCGGTTGTAGTCGAGCAGTTTTCCAGTTACTAGGGAATATGCCTCTATTGTAAGATGTCTTAAACAGATGAGTCAGGACAGGAGCAAGTTCTGGTGCGCATTTTTTTGGGAACTATTGCTGGGATCTCGTCAAGGCCAGATGATTTCCAGGTATTAAGAGAAGAGATAATCTTTCGTACCTTTTTAGTTTTGAAAATGATATCCGCCATTTTATGCGCGATATTGGGGACTGTTAGTGATTGAACATTTGGAGGTGGGTTGAGAGTAGAATTTCCGGCGAACAACGAGGCAAAAAGTTCAGATTTGCCCAGGGCGGTAGAAACAATTTCATCCCCTGAGACAAGAGGTGGGAACGTGCTTATGCAGAAATTATTTCCAACATATTTAGCAAGAGTCCAGAAGGGTTTGCTGCCGCTGGAGCCTAAGAGGACTTTGTTTTTGATGTGGTTATTAAACGAGTGTTTTGCCTCGAAAGAATATGGACATAGCGGTTTCTTTCGTCGTTAAATGCTTGACGGTTTTTTTTGACTGGGATTGTGTAGAAGCTTTTTGTGAGCTTTGATCTTTTCAAGTCTGGCCTTGTCATATAATTGAGAGAACCAAGCCTTTTCCGTGGTTGTAGATGTTTTTTGTGTACGTGGAATAAATAATTCCATGCCAGCTTGGATAATTTCGGTGGCGTTTTCTGAGATATTAGAGGGGTCAGGATGAGAGAAGCAGACAGACGCCTATGGAAATGGGGAAAAGTAATCTCGCAATTCGTCCCAGTTCGCGGAGTTGTAGTGCCAAACGATACGTGGGTGTGATGACTGTGTGACCTCGGGTTGCATTGCGCAGGAAGCTGTGACCGTGCCGTGGTCTGAGCGACCCAGGGGGGCGGTGACTGGTATCTTATATCAGTCAGGATTTGTAGTCAGAAGGAGGTCCAAGGGATTTGAGCTGTGTGTTTGGATTCGAGGAAAGTAAGTAGGTTGCTGAACCATATTGGCTAAAGAATTGCTGCCTTATTATGGACATTGAAGTCACCAAGAATGGTGACTTCGGAGGACGGATATTCAGAAATTAGATGGTCGGTTTTTTCAGAAATGTAGTCAAAGAGCTGGACAAAGTTGTTGTCAGAAGGTGACCGGTAAATGCAACAGATAAATTTAGTTGCAGTCCTGAGAGAGAGTTTCATCCAAAGTATTTCTTTTCTTCCAGCTTCTAAATTGAGGAATCTGGTGCAGGGTAAATTGCTACGGACGTACGCGCACACGCCTCCATGCAATCTAAAAGAAGTAAGGAGCTCATAACCCGGGAAATTAAGGTGATTAGTGGCTGTTTTGGCACTGATTTAAGTTTCGGTGAGGAAGAGGAGTTGGAGCCTATTTGCCTGGAGAAAATGGTGGACGGTGTTCAGGTTAGAATTTAGGCCACATATATTCGAGAAAGATATGTAAAATTTTGATGCTGGCGCCCCCTGTACACCCCTCTCCCGGAGATCTGAATGGAGGGGTATTTTACCTCCGGAATCTTTTGTACAAGGAGGAGTCATCATCATTTTTGCTTATAAGGGAAACCGACTCATCCACCAGAACCGGAAACGCCTGTTGGGACTTCACCGGCGACTTGATGTAAGGGGTGGTACCTCCTCGGGGGTGACAAAAATCCTTTACTATCACGTAAAGGAAAATACCTAATTATTTGACAGTCTGGAAATATTGCACTGCTTCCCTTCATGACGTCATTTTACTATTATTGTGGATAACATTTTATGTTTATTAAGGTTGTCTTGAGAACATAGTTACTAGTCACGCACAAAAGGGCGCTAATACGAAACACCTTATAGTGTTCTGGAATATATGCTACACCTAGGAAAAGTTGCAAGAAGCGTTTTAATTGTCATTAATGTAACGCATTGACGATTATACCAAACTGCTGCTAAACATTTTAGATCACTCTATATTTTATAACTGCAAAGACGTGTCATACCTAATATTAGATACGGTCGGTAGTAGGTGACACTAATCCCTAAATACACTGTTAGGCGCCTACTATGATCTGAATTGCACATATTTCCTATTGTTTTGACGTATTGCAATGTGGGTGGCTGTTCGTATTTAATATTTCTTTATCGCACGAGATCAAATGCTCTGGTCTATGATCTGTACCGCACCTTTCCCTATATAAATTCGCATAATTTAGTAGTACTTTCCTTTTCATTATTGGTTCGTAAATATAGTTTGGTGTTGCAATTTATACCTGTATCTGTAAGTCGATAAAATCATTTGGAATGTTGTAAATTATGTGTTTGATTATGCTTGTCAAATAATTTTGATAATTACGTCACCTGTTTTTGATGTGACAGAGTATATCTACATGTGTGTGAGTGTGTTTTGTATTACTTACTCTGGATTTGATCAGCTATTAGCACATTGTGGTCTGGGTGTCCCAGTTCTCCCGTTCCTACCTGATACCACGGCTGTCTAGATGACTGTATATTTGACGTTTTAGCTATCGCATATATGCCTAGATACCTTAAAAACAACTGGAAAACGAATAGGTGGAACTTTCGGCTTAATCGGAAGTCACAACAACTTTTGATTTTTTTTTTCACAACCTGTGTTACATAAGTCATATTTTAATTTTATAATAGCTTAAGAATAGACTTCTTAAAAATGATCATATATATTTTTATCATTTTATTTAAAAAGTATTAAGCCATTAAATTGTAAGGAATGTATTTTCTCACCCTGCTCACAGCGTTATTTTATTATTAAAATTCTCTGTATGTATTAAATAGGCACGTCGTTATGTGAACAAGTTTCATATTAAGGGTATGGTCCTATTAAATTTAGGTGTCTGGCCGACCGAAGCACGTTTAAAATGTTTACTTAAAGATATACGTAAGGGGAGTGTGGAATTATATGATACCACTCTTAGACTCAAGAGCCATACTCTTAAGTGTTTGTCTATTGAGAACTAGTTCGAAGGAACCTTCTCGGAACGTTTTTGTCATCCATCTAGTTTAACATGGAATACATTAGCCATTGTACCGTTTAACGTGCTTGTGTGTAGTAAGTCCAGTGTTGTGGCCAGTGTTTTCTGGAATAAAGGGTGAGTGCATTCTCACTAAACACATATTGTTGTCTATTGTACATGTTCTCATTTGTTTAAGTTATACATTTTAGAGTAATTTCATAAGTATATGTGGTGGTTTTAGGAAATCATTTAATAAATAGCTCTTATGAACTTAAAATCTAGCTAGAGCTCAGAGTCAGTTTATTATTTATTCGAGAATAAGTTATAAATTGAGAAGTAATTATCTGATTTAAATAAAGGGGCTTTATGAGATAATTTGTTATTTAACCTAGTTTAAATTCAGCTTGTTATTTATACGAGGTTAAGTCAACATTAAAAAATTAATAAATTGTTGAGTATGTCAGTTTGCAGTAAGTAAAGTAAAATCTGTTTGTAAGTAAACTGATGATAGTTTGAAAAGTGTGCGGGGCACTTTCACTGTTTGTTCACCCAGTAGGGTATCATGCTGGTGGGCGTGGGCTTAGACCCAGGTTACTTAACAGCACCACCCCCACAAAATGTTACATATCTTGATTCGAAAAAGTCATTATTTGCTTTATTCTTTCATTTAACATTCACTTTTATACCATCGTAATGTTATGTTAATTTTTTGGCCTACATGATACAAGTTCGAATAATGATTTTCCAAGGGTGTCATGACGTCTACTATACATTTCGAAAGACATTTGCTATCAAATTGAAACATAGTCGCTTCATTTAATCGTTCTGTTCAAAGCATCGTTAATCCTCTATGGTCCAACTTATGCACACGTAAAAAAATTAAGTGGTGTACAACTAAATTTAGTATAATCATATGATATAGAATAAAAAATAGCAGAATTCACTTACCCTTCTAAATTTTAGGGGTATGTAACGTGCAGGTCACAGGGAGTAATAAGAGGCATAATTAAAAAAAAGTATATTGATTAAAAACAGATTTATTGACTGAAACGTAAAAAAGACAGTCTTATTTATTGTGTAAGTTAAAAAAACAGTTTTGTGTCATGGTTAGATACAAGTGAACATTGCATTTGGAGCAAAATATTTTCGGAACACCATCGAATTCTGGAAATTTACACATTCGTTTTCTTTTCTTTGAAAGTAGGCCAATATCCTATATCATCTTCCCTTGTGTCCAAAGTTGGCATGTTTGTAGGTTTACCTCTCTTGGATTTTTGTTCGATTTGTCTTTTCTTTTGGTCTTCGTGTTGGTCACCTCTAGCACACAAGGTGCTACCAAGATCAGTTTTGAATTATAGTACGCTCAACTGTTCCTTTTTTGACACCTCACAATTGCCACAGTCCTTTCTATATAAAAGACAGCTGTTTACAACGCACAAGTCCATTAAAAGGAAGTAAATTTTGTGATACCATTTTTTACAGCGGATGGTTGTTCGTTAAAATGTTACCAAGGTATATACTACATCCACTCCTCCCATAAAGTGATTTTTTTATATTTAAACAACACGCCACGAGGGCTTACAGCCTAAATACTATCGTACCGTGAGTGTCGACAAGGAGGAAAGAGGCAACTTGTTAATTCTGGACTTGAAGGCTTGGAGGTTCGGAGGAGAAGGAAAAACATGTGCCGGCAAGGAATTCCATAACTTGGAAGTCTTTGGGACAAAAAAAGCGGGCACGACAGGATGTTCTATGTCTGGTGACCTGGACAGTAAAAAAGTGCTTTCGCTTTGTTACCCTGCAAGATCTATTGCGGACAGCAGGTGGAGGAACTATGGAAGAAAGCTCCTCTGAGCAGTGCCCGTGAAGATATCTATAAAAGAGAGAGAGAGGTCACTAACGTCACGTCGGTGGGCAAGGGATGGCAGCCTTTGGGTGAGGGTAGGGTCACCGATGACACGTATAGCTCTCTTCTGATTGAAGTGCAGGATAGCGAGTATAGAAGCGGCAGCGAAATTCCAGATGTGGGAGCAGTATTACGGCCTTATTTGTGAAGTATATAAGGTATAGAGATTAGCTGGTTAAAAGTATTTGCGAGCAATTGATGTTGGCGCCATTTGGGATTTCGATCCACAGAAATGCCATTAAGTGAAAAGGACTCATTACTTTGAACAACTTGGTTGTGCATTGTGATGGGTCTAGGGCTGGTGTATCTCTTATGAGATAGAAAGCAAGACTGAGATTTGGTGGAGTTGAATTGTACCAGATTTCTACTTCCCCAGTCTAATATTTTTTGGAGATCCACAGAGAGAGAACCCTCCATGAGTCGCGATCCTCATCTATTGGGCTAAAGAGACAGGCTGTAAATATTGTATATTTGAGTGGAGGGTGCCGTCGTCCGCGTAACTGCGAATTGAGTGGATGTGCTAGAGAGGAGGTCATTTATGTGAAGAAGAAACAAATTAGGGGCTTATGCTGAACCTTGAGGGACTCCTGCATTAATTTGATACAGTTTAGAGGAATGTCCATCCACGACAACAGAAATGCTCCGGTTGGAGACGACATTTGCTGCCCAAGTACAGAGTTTTGGTGGTAGGCCAAAGGCTGAAATTTTATTATACAGCGCTGCGTGCCAGACCTGGTCGAATGCTTTGGATATGTGTAGAGCGACAATCTGTGATTCACCGCGTAGTTCCATAGACTTGTTCCAAGATTGAGTGACAAAGGAAAGGAGGTCGGCAGTTAATCTGCGCTGACGGAATCCATACTGTCTGTCGTGGGTTGGACATGTGTTTTTCAAGAAATATAAGTAATTCGGTGTATATATACTTTTCCATCACTTTAGAGACGACTGAAAGGAGAGAAATAGGCCTATAGTTGCTAGTATGCGCTTTGGATCCTTTCTTGGGGACAGGTTGTACTCGAGCAGTTTTCTAGTTAGTAGGGAATATGCCTCTATTGTAAGATGTCTAAAACAGACGAGTCAGGACAGGAGCAAGTTCTAGTGTGCATTTTTTGAGAACAATTACTGGGATCTCGTCAAGGCCAGAGGCTTTCCTGGCATTAAGAGAAGAGAGCACCTTTCGTACCTATTTAGTTTTTAAAATGATATACGACATTTTTTGCGCGATATTGGGGACTGTTGGTGGTTGAACATTTGTAGGTGGGTTGAGAGCAGAATTGCCGGTGAACAACGAGGCAAAAAGTTCAGCCTTTGCCAGGGTGGTAGAAACAACTTCATCCTCTGAAACAAGAAGTGGGAACGTTCTCTTGCAGAAATTATTCCCAATAGCAAGAGTCCACAAGGGTTCGCTGTCGTTGGAGCTTGAGAGGACTTTGTTTTTAGTGTGGTTATTAAACGAGTTTTTTGCCTCAGAAAGAATCCGGACATAGCGGTTTCTTGGGTCGCTAAATGCTTGACGGACTTGTGTACAAGCGTTTTGTGAGCTTTGACCTGTTCAAGTTTGGCCTTGTCACAGGGTTTAGAAAACCAAGGCTTTAGTGTCTGAAAATGTTTTCGGTGTACGTGGAATAAATAATTCCATGCCAGCTTGAACAATTTCGGTAACGTTTTGTGAGCTATCAGAGGGGTCAAGATAAGAGAAGTAGACCCCCACGGAAATGAGGAAAAGTAATCCCGCATTTCGTCCCAGTATGTGGGTGTGATGACTGTGTGACCTCGGGTTGCATTGCGTAGGAAGAAGCAGTGACCATGCCGTGGTCTGAGCGACCAAAGGGGGCGGTGACTGATGTCTTATAGCATTCAGGTTTTGTAGTAGGAAGGAGATCCAAGGGTTGTGCGCTGTGTGCTGGGATGCGAGGAAAGTAAATAGGTTACTGAACCATATGGGCTAAAGAATTGCCGACTACAAAGGCCTCCGCTGCTCTCCCTTGTGGATCGGGTTTTGAAGATCCCAGCCATTTCTTATTATGGACATTGAAGTCACCAAGAATAGTGACTTCAGGGGAAGTATATTCCGAAATCAGATGGTCGGTTTTTTAGAAAGGTAGTCGAAGATCTGGGCAAAGTTGTTGTCAGAAGGTGACCGGTAAATGCAACAGATGAATTTAGTTGCAGTCCTGAGAGAGAGTTTCATCCAAAGTATGTTTTTTTCTTTCAGCTTTTAAATTGGGGAGTCTGGTGCAGGGTAGATTGCTACGGAGGTATGCGCACACACCTTCATGTAATCTAGAGGAAGCAAGGAGCTCATGCCCCGGAAAATTAAGGTGACTAGTGGCAGTTTTGGCACTGAGTTGGGTTTCGGTGAGGAAGAGGAGTTGGGGCCCATTAGCTTTCAAGCAATGATGGACGGAGTTCATGTTATAATTTAGGCCACATATATTCGAGAAGCATATGTTAAATCTTGATGCCGGCGCTCCTGCACACCCCTCTCCCGGAGATCCGAACGGAGGGGTATTTTATCGCTGGTATCTTTTGTACAAGGAGGAGCCATCATCACTTTTGTTTATAAGGGAAACCGACTCATACACCAGAACCGGAAACGTCCGTTGGGACTTCACTGGTCCCTTGATGTAAGGGGTGGTACCTCCTCGGGTGTGAAAATTACTTTACTATCACGTAAAGGAAAAGTATACTAGCACATGCCTAAAGGTGGTAGGTAATAACTGCATTGGGGTAATCTACATAAATTTTTGTCTTAGAATCCCAGCGCTCGACCTGTGTTGTAGGATAAACCCCAACAAAGGTACTTAGCAAATGTACCAGTTTATTATCATACAATTTGATTGCTGATAGCTCAACACCTTCCAAAACTGCTTTCTTTTCTTCTGCAGTTCCTCTACCTTTCTCATTTGTTTCTTTATTACCTGTAAATAAGTATACCTCTAGTCGAATAGGACGGACTGTACCCAAGCTGAGAATACCTATTTTATATAATTCTATTTGTAATTGTAAGCTGGGGAACCAGTTATCAAAGTAAATTTTGTAATAATCATTTCTACGTATTATTTTGGCTAAACGTAGATCCGCATTACCACTTATTACACCAACATCTGGAAGATCAGGATCGTGGACCACAACTCCGCAGTAAAGGTCCCAATTGTATACAATTCCATCAGAGCCACATAACACAAAGCCTTTGTATCTCCATTTTTTCGGTTGCTGTCATGTACTGTTTCATGCAATGATAACCCTGATAAAGTATTATTTGTTCATTGACCTTTCCTCCATGGATGTTTTCTTCAAATTTTGTACGACTCTATCAATAAAAGGGCGCGTTTTGTGTAATTTATCTTTACTTACAGTTAGCTGTGTATTGTCATTGATATGCACTTTGGCTTTTATTTGTTCCCAGCGGTTTCCTCACATATTTTCAACAATTTTTGAGACCTGGGTTTCTTTCTGCTAAAACATTCTGGTTCGTGGCAGACCATATATGGGCATGAATAATGTTTTACCTATAAAGCGTTCCAGTTCTTCAGCAGATAATGCCGTGTCAGGTCAGACTGAATTGCATATAAGTTGCTTTGTTCCACAATGTAGACCAATGTATCTCTATCAATAAATTTTCGAAAGTAGAATAAAGGAGCACCAGAGACTTCAGGTTAAGGTGGTAATTGCGCTTTCCAAGGAGGAATTAGCCGAGTCTGTCGTACTTTCTCAGACTTCCATGATGCAATTCTCTTTTATTTCTTTTGGACGTTTTTATTTTCGTCTGATTGGAAATATCTGCCAGTGGAAGTTCATTTTCCGTATCCCACTCGCTGTGAGCTTCCTGGATGATATCGTTGGGGCTTTCTTGAGTAACTTCCAAGTTGTATGCGTCGTTAAGAAGCGGGTCGTCAGAGTCTTCCTGGTTCTCTATTACTTTCGTAAATATCGGGGAAACGTTAGTTAAACGTTTCCCATAAAAACTGGACATGGGTATGGGTAAGAATATATCCACACTTATACCTATGTTACTAAAAATGTAAATAAAGTTACTAATCATTGTAGCTCATTGTAACTTTGAAGCAACATACCTACTATATATTATAAATATGTAACTAGAAAATTATTTAATAATCCCCATGAGAAACAAAAGATTGAAGCTTGTACAAATCACAACATTTTTTTATTTGACAACAATGCTTTGTATAATAATTTTCAACTGTTATTTAAATATAAACTGTTAGCCTCCATTAATGTCAAGACTGACTGAGTATATAAATTCTCATAGTTAAAATATCTGTTAGGGGGCGCTGTATGTATGCAATTTAGAAGCCATAATGTTACTTGAAGTTGACAACAGGCCATAAAGTATTCAAAACCCTATACATCTTCAGTTTAGTAGGAAATTAAGGTATGCTACTCTAATGTCACACGGGGCTATAGAGGGTTAAGCTAAATCAAACTTGTATTATGGAAGATATTGACCTAACAACGACGAAAAGCTAGAGACGTTTTGATATACGGGACATAGAGCAGCACTGTTATTATATCAGAAGCGATACTCAAATGGGCGCAGAGCCAGTGCAATGTTATTTACTCGTTTAGCTTTTAATTGAGCTTCGAGTGGTATATACATACTTATTAAAGTATATACATCCAGAAATTGGAATGCATTCTTGATTATATTTTAACGAATAAGATATGCTTACATGTTCACATTATTTAAGTTTTGTTAACAATTTTAGCTCTAACAATATCCAATGGATGTCCATATGATATCTATTATGACCATGGACGTGAAATGGATATTATGTACATCCAATGGATATCCCATGGATGTCTTGTGCTGTTTGGGGTCGTAACGCAGATCATGCATTTAGTGGAATCAGCAAAGCTATAAAAATATTTGGTCGACCCCTCAAAATGCGTTTCGAATCTTTGAAACCAAATAATAAAAACTGTGAAGAAAATAAAATTGAGAAGCGAATATCAATTAACAAATGAAACAGTTTTAGTAAAATATTACACTGATCCTATACATAGTAGCGGGATGCGGATAATTCAATATTGTATTAAAACATTGCATATTAATAAATAAATTTGTAAGGAATGTATTTTCTCACCCTGCTCATAGCGCTATTTTATTATGAAAATTCTCTGTAGGTATTAAATAGACACGGCAATATGTGGACAAGTTTCACGTTAAGTTTCACATATGTGGTCCCATTAAAACTAAAGTGTTAGTTGAGCCAGACGCGCTTACGTAACGAACCAAATGCTGTGGGGTTACAAAGTAATTCAAATAACGTCTTAATACTATATCTCTTAGATTCAAGGGCCTAGCACTACTCATTTTATATTCCCCTTAGCATCGGTTGAAGTAAAGCATACCTCCACATTTGTGCGTGGACCATGAGCTGAGCTGCATTAATATATGCTCGATATTAGTGAAGTTTACAGTGCACGTTATACACCTTCATAAAAGGTGAGTGAATTCTCATTGAACACGACTTGTTTGTTTATTGTACATTTGTTTAAGTTATACATTGAGGAGCATTTTCAATCAGTATACGATTAGGGGTGGTTTTAGGTAATAATTTAATAAATATCTCGTATAAAAGTAAATTGTAGTTAGAGTTCATAGTCAGTTTATTATTTATACGAGGCTAAGTTATAAATTGAGAAGTAATTATCATATTCAAATAAAGGGTATGAAAAAATTTAGGGATTAGCCAAGTTTAAAATAAGCTTGTTACTTATACGAGGTTAAGTCAATATTCATAAATTAAGTAAGAGTTGAATTATGTCAGTTTGTATAGAGTAAATAAAGTAGA
This sequence comes from Tillus elongatus, assembly GCA_964006375.1. NCBI lineage: Eukaryota > Metazoa > Arthropoda > Insecta > Coleoptera > Cleridae > Tillus > Tillus elongatus. The sequence continues at coordinate 220,488,303 of OZ023263.1, forward strand.
GTCTGTTTGAAAGTAAATTGATGACAGTTTGGAAGGTGTGAGGGACACCTTCGCTGTTTGCTCACCCAGTAGGGCATCATACTGGTAGAGGCGTTGGGTTTAGTCCCAGGTTACGTAACCACAACACGGTGGATTTTTGTGGCATCGTCACATTATGGTAGGGGTACAGCATTATCGATTGCACCCGCCCGTGGCGATGTGGTGGATATTGAAAAAGGGCACATTGCTGTGTCCATTGCACTTTCTCAGCATTAATGTGTGTGAATCGTTGTATTTGTCGATCTGGTAGCTTGTCCGAGACACTGTGGCCAGTTCACCCGTTGGTCTCATTGCACGGTCAGTCCCAGTGGGGGAGTTGGGGTACTTGGAGAAGGGCACACTGTTCAGTTAGTCCATTGTGCCCATTGCACTTCTCGGTATTCAACTCTGTCAGTAGGAGCACTCATTGCACAGCTGGAAGCCGACACACACCTAGTGTTCGGGTACAGTGCCCAACAAAACACACAGGCTAAGCTATTGTTTTAGAAACTATTATTTGAGTAACTAATGTTTGAATAATTATTATTTGAGTAACTATCGTGTGATTACCTATTTGAGTCATTACTGTCTGAGTAATTATTGTCTGAGTAATTATTGTTGAAGAACCTAATGGTTGAGCATTTAGAGATTTTGTTGAGAAGCAGTTCTGAGGCACTGATGTGCGTTGTTGAGAGATTATAATGTGGCTCAGTGGAGCCTTGAATAGGAACTGCTATTAATGTTGGAGTTGCGCAGTGGAGCGCTATGTCGAAATTGCTCTTAATGTTAGGTTGCTCAGTGAAGCTTTGGGTATAAATAGTTATTGATGTCGAGTCGCCCAGTGGAGCGTGTATTCGGTAAATGATTGATAAACTAATAATTGAATGCCCCTCGTATATATGTTAGGTTGTGCTTTAGATGAACAATGGTGTGTTTAGGTATATTTTTAATTACAGGTTAGTGATGTTGTTACTGGACACATTTGGCACCCGCTCGCCCGACTCATTACGCCCGTACATTAAGGCTTCGCCATCATTCTGACAAGTAATAAACCTTTTGCCTTTTGCATGATTACTTATAAGTAGATAACACAATTGCTAAGTAATATATCGACTGGTGATTGATTGGTGAGCTATGTAATTATATTATGTGACCGTTAGTCGATTGCTATTGGTATAATAGGTTACTTCTATTGTTTACTAAGAGGGTTGTAATCTTGTGTCATCGAAGGGATGCGTTCACTATTATTCAATATATATGGAAAAAAAACCATTTGGGCAACAAATCTCGGTTTATTATGAAGTTACATGGCTTTTTATTGCTTTGACCTACAAGGAATCAATACTCTTTTTGCGGTTAGAAATAATTACATTATGTTTGTCACCAATTGATGCAGTTCTCCTTTACTGAAAGTAATTAATTAATTACAACAGTATGTTGTACTAACTGAAATTAGAAAATAGAACTAGTTAATAATCAGTCAACATCTCTCCGTTAAGCTATAATAGTACCCGATCAGAAGCAGATAGTTGTAACATTTACCTGTTTTACCTTTTATACACAGCACTCGTTCTCGATACCATAGAATAAATCATTTTGTTGTTGTAAATTCTTTATTGGCCTCAACAGCAGCTACCGATATTCCTCCTACATTCTTAACGGCACACAGAGACGCATTCAGGGATTTAGAGGCCTAAACGTTAATTACGCTAATAAAGCTGGCAATGAATAACGTTGCTCAAGAGGGATATTTCGACAACTAGCAGAGTTAGGAAGCTGGTTAAATGCCCAATAATTTGTTTCTAAAATATTTTGAAAAAACTGATAATGCAGTTTTTGCCTTTCATAATAAAAGACACATTTTTGAAAATATTTATTTGAAACTTTGCGCAAGGCTATTTTCGAACATGATTATCTGACGTCAAAGTTTCTTAACACAAGTCCCATGGGCCAGGCAGGTGGAGTTGTATCCTCCTTGAGCACCACTAGAGATCCCTCAAGCCTCGAGAGATCCCTTTTGAAACGCCGCCTTGTTCTTTGCTGGAGACAGTGAAGATATTCTCGCCACCACCTGGACCAGAAATGACGCTGTATTTGTTGCAGATGTTTGTACCGTAAAACGCTGCTTATATCTGACTTGCACCAACCAGCGTCTGGGACGGCAACTATGGCTTCTCCGATTAAAAAATGACCTGGTGTTGGTGGCTCCAAATCGTTTGGTGAATCCGATAAGGGAGTTAGGGGCCGCGAATCTAATACCGCTTCCACTTGAGTTAAGAGGGTGTAAAATTCCTCAACTGTAAAACTCAAATGGCTTGCTACGCGCTTAAGGTGGTGCTTCGCAGACTTTATCCCTGCCTTCCACAAGCCGCCCGTATGAGGTGACCCGGGAGGCATAAATTTCCATTCAATACTATGTTGTGATAAATAATTTTGAAATAGCTGGTCATTTAATAACCTTCTAATAGCATTTATCTCATTGTTAGCGCCTCTGAAATTTGTGGCATTATCTGAGTATAGAAGTTTGCAAAAACAGCGCCTAGATACAAAACACTTTAAAGCATTTAAGAATGACGCACTTGTCGAGTCCGGCGCAAGTTCGAGGTGAATGGCCTTACTAAACATGCACACAAAAACACACACACACACACACAACTTATTACTGATTTCCGGTTTCTTGTTTTACCATCTTTGATGTTAAATGGTCCTGCATAGTCTACGCCGCAGCATGAAAACGCTCTAGTTGGGATGACTCGGTCCGCCGGCAAATCGCCCATATTTTGGGAAACTACCTTAGGATTAGCTCTAAAGCAGGTCACGCAATTGTGCAAAATACGCCTTGTTATTGATTTGCCATTTAACGGCCAATATTTTTGACGCAAGATTGACAACGTAGTTTGCGGACCAGAAAGTAAGTTTTGCATATGAATCTGCTTAATTATTAATTTGGTGACATGATGTTTGTCTGGTAAAACAATTTGAAAATTTTTATCAAAGCTTAAGTTAGATTTAATTAGCCGACACCCTACACGTGTAATATCATTTTGTAACAAGCCTGGACGCAGCAAGTGCGTTATAGTAGTGAATTTTCATAGAAATGATCTGGCACAAAATATTTTTTTATAACTTTTTTTTCTTGTAACATAGAAATCTAAATTTTCGTGGATAGTTTACTTTTTATATCGTAAACCTATCTACCAAATTTGGTTATCATAGATTTTTTATTTTTTAAGATAAAAATTTTTTTCCAATGAAAACTCAAAATTTTCTCGGAAAACCTTGTCCGATTTTTCTGATTAACGAATCTATCAAATCCATTTACAAAAGGAAGGTACATGCCAAATTTTATCAAAATCGGCTTATTATTCTTTGAGAAAAAAATTTTTTTATAATAAAAACTCAAAATTTTCCCGGAAAACCTCGTCCGATTTTCCTGACTAACAAACTTGTCAAAGCTATTTACGTGCCAAATTTTATTAAAATCGGCACATTATTTTTTGAGAAAAGAATTTATTTCGAATGAAAACTCAAAATTTTCCCGGAAAACGTCGTCCGATTTTTTTGATTAACGAATTTATCAAAGCCATTTACAAAAGGAAGGTACATGACAAATTTTATCAAAATGGGCCCATTATTTTTTGAGTTATCGGTGTGATACATATATATATATATATATATATATATATATATATATATATATATATATATATATATATATATATATATATATATATATATATATATATATATATATATATATATATATATATATATATATATATATATATATATATATATATATATATATAAACATATAAACATATAAAAATTGAAACTGACCCCGGATATGGGTTCTAGGAGTCCTAGATCGCGCTCATTTGAAGAAATTTTTTCAAAATTCAAAAGTCGAGATCTCCTCATTAGTGAATTTTTTCTAAGAAAATTCACTAAAAGGGAGATAAAGAAGCGAGTTTGCTAGTGGGAAGTACTTGCTTAGTTTGCTTAAGTGAATAAATTTCCTGCGAAAAACACTGTTTTTACAATGCCTTTATTATAACTTCTATACTTTGTGTTATCTCAGCACTAGACAACGTTACAATTTTCCTAGAAGCCTTAGTACACTTAGAATTATTTGCAAATCTCAAATAAAATGCAATCACACGTTGTAATTCAAAGAAGTTAGAAAATGAGAAATCTGTTTGAGTGGCTAACAAAAGGCACGGAAAACTTACAGTACGCCTTTCTTCTGTGATGTTGCTAATATTTCTTGAATAATTTGATATATGGCTCCTGTTTAAAAATTGTCGTCTAATGTTTCATTTAAAAATGAAAGCGCATGCCACCATAACTCTGAAAATGGTAAAGACGGACTCACGCCTCTAGACAGCATATCTGCTGGTGTTTTGAGCCGAACGTATGTGATGCCAATTCGCAACTTCAGTGACCTGCTGTATTTCGGCCACACGGTTGCATGCGAATGTTTGCCAGGTTGTCGGTTTGGCCGACAACCACGACAACACAATGCTTGAATCGGTCCAGTAATAGTTTTTTTCTAGATTAATTGACAAAGCTGAACTCGCCTTCTGCGCTAATTTCGCCACAAGTAGGGCACCACACAATTCCAATTTGGGTAACGATAATGCCTTAATCGGTGCTACTCTCGAGTTAGCGCACAGAAGATGCACCTCTGCCGGTTTATTTGAGGAAGCCCGAACATATATAGCCGCCCCATAAACACGCTCACTCGCGTCGCAAAAACCATGTAATTCGAATGCAAATGCCTTGTCTCGGGCTACATGTCTACGTATTCTGATGGTATTTATATTTTCCGCTTCCGGTAACAAACTTAACCATGATACATGCAAGTCCTCTGAAATTAATTCATACCAATTGACCCGTAACTGCCAAAGTCTTTGTAAAATTATGTTAGCTTGTACTATAATGGGCCCTAGCAGCCCTAAAGGGTCAACAATTTGAGAGATATACGAGAGTATATGTCTTTTTGAAAATTTAGTATTTTCATTCTGTGAAATAGCACTATATTGAAAGCGATCACTCTGCGGGTTCCAAGCCACACCGAGAGTCTACCTGGCTTCAGAATCTGTAATCATATAGTTGTTCATTTTATTTTCGCTGCATAGACCCGCCACAACTAGAGAATCGTTAGTACAAAATTTTTCCGAGCCTTAATATGTCAGTTATGTTTTTTAGAATTGTTACTAAAGTCTCAATTTCGCTTAAGCCGGTAATTAGGTCATCACCTTAAAACCCATTCTCTATTGGAGAGGATTCTAGCGAATATGCATGCATGTTTTCTACGGATAGTTGTTTTACGCAACGCGTGGCCAGGAATTACGCTGGAGCAGTACCATATGTCAAAATGTTTAACCTGTAATGACGTAATTCATCAGTTGGATTTTCCCGCCACACCATACGTTGAAGTCTTGTTGGGAGGACTCAACCTTTGCCTGGCGATACATCTTCGCAATATCCCCAGTTAATACAAACCAATGTTGCCTAAATCGCAATAGTATTGAAAATAAATTATTCTAAATTGAGGGACCTACCTTTAGTACATTATTAAGAGAGCTGGATTTTGAGTGTACAGGTAAAAATCTGGAATTAGCGAAGGTCATAGTTGTTGCCATATACAGAAGTCCAAGGGGTAGCGTGGATGCATTTTTCATAGGTCTTAAACAGCTTTTAAATAAATTAAGTAAGTACAAAAATTACAATATTTTTATATGTGGAGATTTTAATATAAATACTTTGGTGGAAAACAAAATGTCAAACACCTTCAGTGATATAATAAATTGCTATGGTTTTTCATTTACAATAGAAGCTCCAACGAGACAAAAGGCGTGTCTAGATAATATTTTAGTGAACTCAAAAGTTGAAGTTTTATAAAAAGTTGTGAATGATACTAATATGTCAGATCACTGCTCACAAACTGTGTACGCAAAAGTTTAAAAAAATAAATCTACAGTTAGAGGTAGCATTCAACGTAGATTATATTCAGCACAAAATGTATATTCATGTCAAAAAGAAATGTCAGATTGGAACTGGTCCGATGTTTTTGTCATGTGTAGATGCAAATAGTGCATATACTACATTTGTGACAAGTTTAAAATACGCATATGAGAAATACTTTCCGATAAAAAATTGCAGATTTAAATATAGTAAGAATAAAGCTTGGTTAACACAAGGCATTAAAATTTCATCCTTAAATAAAAGAAATCTATATTACTTACAGAAAAATAATTTTATACCAAGGGATATTTTTCAAAAATACTGTAAAATATTGAGAAACGTTATACGACAAGCAAAAATCATATTTAACAAAAACATTATAAAAAACGCAGACAATAAGAATAAAGTAACATGGAAGGTGATAAAAACTCTTACCGGTAGGCATTCAGCTAATCAAAAATTTAAAGTTTAGGATATAACAACACAAACTGATAACATTCACACGGTGTTAAATGAAATAAATTTTCAGTTTATTCACTTGTGTAACAAAAAGTACAGTTGTCAAATAATGCAAACACGCAGGTCAGAAGTGTACACAACTCCATCGTTTTTTATGAAACGTCTATCGATGAAGTAAGGAGGGTAATAAATGAGTTAAAAAATACGCGCTCTGTAGGACCAGACAAATTTTCTGTAAAATTTTTAAAATCTGTAAATGACTACATAGCAGTGCCTATTGGATACATTGTGAATAAAAGTATAAATACAGGACAGTTCCCTGAAGAACTGAAAAAAGCAAAAATAATTTTATTTCATAAAAAAGGTGCTAGAAGTGATTTGGGAAACTATAGACCTATAGCTTTTTTAAGCACTATATCAAAAATTTTTGAAAAGATTGTAGCAACTAGACTCATAGATTTTTTCCATAAATATAAAATTTTATCTCCTAAACCAAATGGATATATAAAAGGAAGATCCACTGAACGAGCCATCTATCAATTTTTAGATAACATAAATGACTTGCTTTATAAGAAGCAAAAAGTAAACGGTATTTTTTTGGACTTATCAAAGGCATTCGATGCAGTAGACCATAACTTATTAAAAAACAAGCTGTTCGAGCCGGGTGTCCGTGGTGTCCCTTGGCAACTTCTATGTTCATATTTACAAAATAGACAGCAACAGGTTTCCATAATAGACTCGGAAGGGAGGCAGTTAACTTCTGGCTGGGAATTAGTTATTAGGGGGGTACCTCAGGGTTCAGTTTTGGGTCCGCTTCTGTTTCTTGTTTATGTTAACAACCCGCCGGTCGAGATTGATGATGAGGTTGTGTCCTTCGCGGATGATACTTCGGTAATTGTATCTTCGCCGAATGTCGAAGACCTGAAAGTAAAAACTGCGATTTCATTAAAAGCTTTAAAATGTTGGTTTTTAAACAACTTACTTACCTTAAATCTAGATAAGACTAATATAATTACATTTTGAATCTCTTACGAAAGTGATGGGTCACATATTATCATAAACCAGGCACATTAATAAAATGTAACGAAACAGTAAAATTTTTGGGCTTCTTGTTGGACTCCAGACTCACCTGGGTGTCGCAAGTAAATTCGTTAGCACCTAGAGTGAAACCAGAGTAAACCAGGCACATTAATAAAATGTAACGAAACAGTAAAATTTTTGGGCTTATTGTTGGACTCCAGACTCACCTGGGTGTCGCAAGTAAATTCGTTAGCACCTAGAGTGAGCACACTATGCTACCAATTAAAAGTCTTAAGGAATAATGTTTCAATTGAAACCTGCATAGAGGTATATCATGCATATATACATTCCATAATCAAGAATGGCATAATTTTCTGGGGAAACTCTGTTGACGCAATTAGAATATTTAGGCTGCAAAAAAATGTATAAGGGCTATTTTTGGTCTTGACAGACAGAGAGTTGCAAACCGTATTTTATAAAATATAGAATGTTAACACTTATAAGTGTTTATATTTTAGAATGTGTATTGTTTTTAAGAAACAACTAGTCAATGTTTTCGTGCAGAGAACACACTCATGCTTACAACACCAGAAGAGATACGGTTTTGTTGGAAGATCAAACAAGGTTAACAGTGTTGCAAAAAAATGTAACATCATCCATAATAAGGATATATAATCATCTTCCAAAGAATCTTAGAGACTGTGATGTATCTGTTTTGAAGACAAAACTTAAACAGTTTTTAGAATCGCAGTCTTTCTATACTCTGTCCGATTTTTTTTATTGTTCCATGTTTATAGAATAGGTGAAACTTATTTGCTGCTTTAATTTGTGTTGCCGTTGGCACTATTGATTTAATCCATGTGTGTTTGGTCTAATTGATGCATGTTGCTTTTTGTGTTTTATTTACCATGACGAACCGTGACTTTATTATTAATATATGTATGTATATTTGCAAAAATTTAAAACTGTGAATTTTGAAATTTTGGGATACTTAAGAAAGGGTGTGCCAGAAATTTGGCTTATTTTGTGTTTTATATTGTGACGTATTCATTGCCGTTGTTGGATGTTCTGAATAAAGAGTGTTGTTATTATTATTATTATTATTATTATTATTATTATTATTATTATTATTATTATTATTATTATTATTATTATTATTATTATTATTATTATTATTATTATTATTATTATTATTATTATTATTATTATTATTATTATTATTATTATTATTATTAAAGAGATAAACCGGTCGTAGTTTTGGCCGACGCATCAAATGTGATGCGAAGTTTAGTCGTGAGACTGTCAATTTTTTCAACAGCATGGTGAGGAAAATAATATGTAATATCAGTTGTAGGTATTTCTTCCGCAGTTAGTTAAGTCATATGCCCCAATGCCTCATACTCATTTACAAAGGCAAAATACTCCCCTTTAAATGCAGTATTTTTATGGAATTTTGCTCTTAATTGTAGAACCTATTAATATATATATATATATATATATATATATATATATATATATATATATATATATATATATATATATATATATATATATATATAATTTATTGAACAATATACCTCTTTTTACAAAACAACTTACAAGATTAATCAAGAGCCTAATTGAACAAATATACATTTCTCACAAAATAACATACAAGGCTAATCAAGAGCCTGGTTGTTCAATAACGTTAAAAGTCACCTAAGTCGAAGACTTGTTGGTGATACTTGTAACATCATTCTCTCTAAAGATAAGCTAGTGCACACTCTGACACTGTAAAGAAATACAAACAAAAACCAAAACTGCAGGCGAACTCCAGCGATTCGCGGAAAATATAAAAAAAACATAACTATGCTTTTTGACTATAGATAAAATCTCTTTTACCAAATGTCTTAAGCCACACTATAGGTAACCTACACACACACACATGCGCGGGCCCCACAGGTCAGACGCCAGGCACAAGAAACAACAAAATACAAAGGAAAGACCACTACACCAGCATATTAACCTCCACGACCCTGTGGATTACTTCACGATCTAGTCCAACTATCCACTTTTTTAAACCGACTTTAAAACCTCGAAGTCCATGCTGCTGGCGAATTTGGGCTGGTATAGAATTATATATTCTTACGCAAAGGTAAGCATAGGAACGCTGTGCAATTGTCTTCCTAGCTCTTTCTGTTTTAGATGCGTGTGCGCAGTGTCTCGTATTATAGTTGTGACTCAACTCCTTCAATTCACATCGATGAATATGCTGGTATACAGCAGCATTAAAGTAGAAAAGCTGCCTAATACCCAGCAGTTTTGTCTCAGCGTATAAAACATCCGTAGCATATGTGCGTTCTTTACCATAAATCACCTTGATGAGACAATTTTGAGCAATCTGTAATTGAGATATATGACACCTTGCAGCACCACCCCAAGCTATTATAGCATATCGTAAATGACTATCCACTAAAGAATAATATAGAGTCCTCAGGTGTTTGATGTGTAGCATCTCTTTCAATACTGCAAATTTTACCATCACAGAGCGAATCTTTTTAGTTACATTTAAAATGTGGTGCTCCCATTTCATGTGTGAATCTATAGTAATACCCAAATACACCGCATACTTCACACTTTTTATCTTCATGCCATCACATATTTCCAAGGTGGTAAAAGTTGGCAAGTTCCTTTCGTAGCATGAAAATGGTATACACACTGTCTTCGCCGCATTTACAGTCAACAATCGGTTTTGAAACCATTCCATGATTTTTCGAAAATCCGATTCAACTGTAGATTTGAGTATATCCCATGATTCTGCGTTATAAAATATAGCAGCATCATCCGCGTATCCAACTATCTTTCCTAACGATCTAACATAAAAAAGGTCGTTTATATAAATATTAAATAATAAGGGTCCTAGAATGGTTCCTTGCGGAACACCTCAGTTCATTTTTACCACATCACTCAGAACACCATTCACACACACCACCTGATATCTGTCAGACAAATAGCTTTGTAAGAGCTGTTGTTGTCTTCCCCTAAACCCAATTTTCTCCAGTATTTCAAGCAATCTTTTGTGATCAACCGTATCGAATGCCTTTTTTAGATACACCAAGACACACAATGAAGGTCTGGTGTTATCCAGACTGTGATATATATTACTCGTCAGTTCAATTATGGCATCCTGCGTAGATGTCTTTGTCCTGAAGCCATACTGCCTCTGAGATAATAATCCATATTTAGCGAGATAACCATCGAAGCGTTTTTTCAGGAGACACTCAAAGACTTTAGCAATACTGGAAATCAGTGATATCGGTCTATAGTTAGCGGTATCCAGCACATCTCCTTTCTTAAATAAAGGTTTGATAACACCCATTTTAAAAGCCCTAGGGAATATGCCCTCGTCTATACACCGATTTATAATAAAAGTCAGAGGAGTGACAATCTCATCCATTATTCCTTTCAGTGTCTCTGCCCTTATTCCGTCGTACCCGGGTGCCTTGTGGTCCTTCAGTGTCTTCACAATTGATTTAATCTCATCCTCTTCTGTTCGCAATATCACCAAAGACTGACTCACCCGCGCAGACGACACCAACTTATTGGAGACAGATATCCTGCTTGCCAAATCATTCCCCACATTTGAAAAAGATTTATTAAATTGATTCGCAATCTCAAGATCAGTCTCTAGGATAGACCCATGCTCATTTCGAAGCTTAGTGATTCCTGCCTTCGCTGCTGTCTTTCCGCCAATATCATTCACTATATTCCACAAACCTCTAGAAGTATTTTTGCATCTGTCAATGATCCTACCGTAATGTTCCTTCTTGACCGTTCTTATTATACCATTTAGTCTGTTTCGATAATCCTTATATTGCTGATCAAGTTCCTGATTATCTGGTTGCATCCTGAGCCTCCTAAACATTCGGTTTTTTTGATTCACCGATACAACAATGCCCCTGGTAATCCAGTCTTTCTTCCCCCATGTCCGGCACCTGTACCTCTCCATGCAGTGTCCAATCATAGTTCGCAAATCTGATACAAAAGTCTCAGCAGCAATCTCAACATCATCTACAACATAGATACAAGACCAGTCTTTGTTGATAAGCAAGTCCTTTAGTTTTTTCATATTGGTGCGGTGTCTATATGAACTTTTTTGAGTTTCGCCATGTTTCTGTGCCGCAGGAAATGATACCTGTAGCACGGTAGCATAATGATCCGTTACACACGACTCCATTATAATTGGGTACAAACTGCAGCAGCCACCTACAACCCTGGCAAATATGTGATCTAAACAACTGCCAGAATCTTTATATACTCGTGTGTACTTGTTGATAAGGGAGTCATAACCCTCAGATGATAGAATATTCAGATACTCGTGCATATCACTGCTATTACCAAAAAGATCTATGTTGATGTCACCCACAACCAAATTGATCTGTTGTGACTTAGGCCGACGCTTCAGATACTGCAAAATCGCCATATTAAAACTCTTAATATCCGCAGAAGGAGGTCGGTAGATAGCGAGTATTGAAAACTCATTGCCATCGAACCCATATATATATATATATATATATATATATATATATATATATATATATATATATATATATATATATATATATATATATATATATATAAATATAAATTCAAATGGCCCTAGAATATGGTGTCTAGGGGCCCTAATTCGCGCTCATTTAAACAAGTTTTTCGGAAATCGCCATCGCTACCTCACTATTAGTGAAAGGTACTAAATAATAAGGAGACTGTAATGAAACCGCAATCTCAGCAACATTTACGAAACTTCGCTAAAAATAGTGCTGGAAAAAGTTTAATGGTTGCGACGCAGGACGACATCATCTTTGGATGGTAATGATAATGACGATGATAACGATCAAGCCATTTAATCAAACAAGAGTCGTAACTGTTGTAGCTATGTTATTGCTATTTATAACCTATGAGTATCTAAATTTGCAGTGGCCACTAAAGGAGCAGGAATGAATACCACTGTACCATGTGTGGCCTCTTGGTGGCCACAAAAGGAACAGAAAAACCAGAAAATGATACAAAAAATGCACTGTTTTGCAGAAATCATCATGTCCAGAAAGTTATTTCAGTATTCAGACGCTGCTATGCACGATGCTTTGAGGGCAATAAGAGAAGAAAATATGCCTGTAGCTAAGGTCTGTAAATTGATCAACGTTCCCAGGACATCAGTTCGAAATAGATTAGCAGATAATACCTTCGATGACTGTCGACAAGTTGGTCCTCAATGTGCTTCAGGTCCAGAGATAGAAAACAAACTGGTTACTTGGATTCTTGGTTGTGCTGCAAAGGAGTTTCCCATTGATAGAGAATGCTGTATCGATGTAAAATTCTTTAAAGAAACACCAGGAAGAAAGTGGTTTGATTCCTTTTTGAAACGTCACCCCGAAGTAACTAAAAAGCACGCGGAATTTATCAATAAAGCTAGAGCTGCAGTTTCAGAAGAAAGTATACGTCGCTGGTTCAATGACACGAGAGAATTGTTGGGACCTAATTTAGATGTTTTGAACTATCCAAATAGAATATTTAACATGGATTAAACCACCATATTTCTGTCACCAAAGGGTACGCTAGTTCTTGGTCCTAAGGGCAAGAATGTTTATGATGTCGGTACTTCTGACATAGATAACGTTACAATGTTAATTGCAGTGAATGCAGCAGGAATGATTGCGCCACCACTTACATTTTACAAGTTTTAACGTCTACCAAAAATATACGCTGAGTCGGCTCCTAAAAACTGGGCTCTCGGAGTTTCGGATTCTGGGTGGATGCAGAGCAAACAATTTTATGAATATTTTGCCAATGTTTTTATAATTTTTTTGGATACCAACGCAATTCCTCGGCCAGTTATTGGTTTCGTAGATGGACACGCCTTACATTTATCGTTAAACCTAAGTAATCTGTGTCGTTCAAATGAGATTATTTTAATTTGTCTGCCTCCAAACACAACCCACCTTCTGCAGCCACTAGATGTGGCCATCTTTTTTCCTTTGAAGCAGGCATGGAAGAAAATTACGAGGAAATGGTTAATTGACCACGACGAAAGAAGTATTCAGAAAAAAGACATTCCAGCGGCGTTAAATTCGATTTTTACCTAACAAGACTTTTCTAATACAATAATATCTGGGTTCCGTTCGTGTGGACTCTATCCATTTGACGAAGATGCTCCTCACTACGATAGATGTGTTAAAAGAGATTTATCAAATTCTAATTCGGAGATAGTGGAAAAATCTGAAAGTGATGCGAGAATGAAACATTTTCAGTATGTGACAGCACAAATAGATCCAGTTTTGTTGCAGACTTTCGAGAATACCTATCATAATGATTATTACTGGCAAGGTGAGAAACAGTTTATGGAACTCTACAATTTTTGGCGAAAAAAGAACGAAGAAATTGCACCTGATTCTCACACGACAATCCCACTGAATTTGGAAGTTGGAAAGACTAAAGGATATTTCATTACTCTAGACGCCTACCCGACCATGACCATCAACGGAGAAGCAGTACGAAGTACTGAGGAGGATATTCTTGTTTTTGAATTTCCTGAATATACCAAAGAAAACGTGACAACCGTAAATGAAAACAAAATCAATATTCTGCAGCAAATTATTGTCAAACCAGCTGCTGAAAAAACTGGATCAGAAACGAAATTGTTCAAAAAGAGGACTGTTAGCAATGTCCTTAGATGTGGAAAAATGACCTGAAGACAATAATTTCCTCGACAGAAGCAAAAATCAAGAAACTAGCCTTCAGTGGTAACCTCAGACAAGTGGGTACAAATTTTTGAAGCAAAGGAGAATGCCAAAGAAAATATAGCTAGAGCAAAGAGTGACAAAAAGGTCGCGTCTCGCGAAAAGATTATGAAACGAAAAACTGCCAAAGATAACGGTTTTTAAGAAAAAACTGTTGCCGGAAAGCCTACGTACAACGAGACTATAGAAGAAAGGATTGAAGAAATTTCTGCCGAAAAGAGAAGTGAAACTGAAGTTACTAAAGGAAGCACTAATACAGAAGAAAATGTTGCCAAAGAAAAAAAGACATTGGAAAAAACCATTGAATAAGGGGCTACGGAAAAAAAGATTAAAGAAGGAAATATTACCATGGAGATAAGTACTGCAGATAAAAATAAACAAGGAAAGGCTGCTGTCCTCATAAACGAAGAACAACCACTAGCAGTTTGGTTATTTGTCACACTTCGATACGACGGAAACTTTTATCCGGCCAAAATTGTCAGTGTGGAAAATCGCGAATTCTATTGCTGTGCAGTATGCAAAAGTGAAAAGAACCGGAAGTGGCCCGATCCACCTGATCTTCTTTGGTACCGCGAAGAAGATATTCTTTTTGAAATAACTGAACCTAAAGTTATTAATACAAGAGGCGTTTACACAGTACCTGAAATGGAAGCTTTATTTATTTAAATTATTAATTATGTCTTGAAGTTTAAAGATAATTTTTTATAATTGCTACATTTTTAAGCAATATTTGTTTTTTTTAAATATTTCTAATAAAACAGTTGCAATATGATGTTGATAATTGCATTCTTTAACCACAATGGCCACAACTGGTTCATTCCCTGGGCACATCTAGTGAAGTGATGGCCACAACTAGCAAAACAGTACTTGGCAATAATTTATTTAGTCTGTCTAGTATGTTGTATCTGTATTTTGTGTCTTTTTCTACATACAGAACCAATGGTTGATTCGGTTTAGCCAGGTAAGGTTGGCAACGGCTTTGAAATTAGCAAATTATTCAAAGTTAAAAAATGTAAACCTCTTAAAGTTGCCACAACCGGTGCATATACCCTACGTTTCAAATTTTACACGGACATGTCCTCAAAAAAAGTCCTGTATAAAAATAATATTGTATGCTTTGATAAACCAGAGCTCTCATTGCAATGGCATAGTCTTGACATTTCCGTTATCAATTTAATTAATCTTTAAATGATCTATGAAAAATATTTACTAAATTCTTTTCGATGTATGTTACGCACGCCGCGGAAGTCAAGGTCCTATTATATCACTAGATTTTTCAAACTATACAACACAGTGTTCGTATGGATCTTATAAATCTTCATTAATCTCTGTCACAGAACACTGTTTTCCATTCTTAACCCACATTTCAGGAAGTATCTTGATAATATAATGCATTGGCGAGCTGTAAGGCTATTAATACATTATTTTATCTAGAAACAGATGGCCTCAAAGAGGCAGGTAATCTTTTGTGAATTTTAAAACATGATAAAAGAAATTCAATTATCTTTGGACTTTTAATTTATCAAACAAGGACACATAAAATCTATTAATTTTTCATCCGCAGGTTTCAATTTTGTAAATCATTGAAAAGAAGAAAACTCCTATAAACTATATAGAGTGTCCGGAAATGACGATCACAAATCTGAAGGGATGACTCTAAAGCCGTTTTTATGCAATTTATTAGGATCTACTTATAATAGAGTTAGAATCATTGAAAGTCACTATTAAAAAGTAGCAGGTGATCCACATTACAACCAGTGGCTTGAAAATAGAGTAGTTAGCTTTTTAGGGTCATAGTTCGTTTGCAGAACTGTGGGGCTATTTAAATAATAAAGTCTATCGAACACCTTTAAATAATATTGAAGACTTGAAAAACAGAAAATGTTGTGGACGCAGCAAGTGCGTTATGGTAGCGAATTTTCATTAAACGCGTCAACTCAATTTTCTGTAAACCTAGAAAGTTTTTTTAAATTTTGGTGTGCAGTAAGGTCTTTCCTAAGGAAGCATATCCATCAAGGACAATGACGGTTGAAGCTGGAACTTAACGGTTGCAGAACACTTTCCTTATGACATTTTCTTTACATAATCCGTTTTTGTTTCAGGTTCGTTGTCTAGATGTTGCCATAGACGTTTAAAATCGCGATTTTGACGAAAACCCAATTCTTTTTTTAAATGCCCGTAACTTTTTTGTCTTTAAACACACAAACCTAAGTTTTAATACATGATTCAGTCTTCACAATGCAAACACGTGTACAAAATTTGCTTGCCCTTGCTTTATTATTTCCGGAGATATATTTTTTTTCACAAAGAGAACACAAATTTTTCCGGGAAAACCTGAGCCGATTTTCCTGCCTAACGAACTTATCCAAGCCACTTACAAAAGAAAGGTCTTCAGAAAATTTGATCAAAATCGCCCCTTATTTTTGAGTTTTCGGTGTGACATATATATATATATATATATATATATATATATATATATATATATATATATATATATATATATATAAAGCTATAAAAATTGGAACTGACCCTGGATATGGGTTTTAGATTAGTTCGCGCTCATTTGAAGAAATGTTTTTAAGAAAATTCACTAAAAACACTTAAAACAGTACAATCCTAAATAAATGTGACTGTCATGGTGAGCGTGAGCTGACAGGTGTGATTCAGGTAGCGCTACATAATTTTTTGGAAAGATATGATTTCTGGAAAATAATTCCACCCGGCAAAGAATCGATTTAAGATCAAGGTGCTGCGAAGGGATGTTCGGAAGGGCTCTATTTTAAGTTTTAAAGTGTAACCCCGCAACTGGGTGTTACCCCGCAACTGGAGCTTAGCCGAAACAGGTGGGAGAGATCGCTGTTTAGGAATCCACGGAGAACCTTGAAGGTGAAAATCGGGTCTCCTCTGGCGTGCCGCTGTTCAATAGTTGTCAAGCAGGCGAACCTCAGCATGTCCTCATAGTTGGGACGGTTGGGTAACGAGACAGGTGGCTCTTCGCTCAACAGACTCCAGAAGAAGAGCATCTTTGACGAGAGGAGGCGTCCAGGCAACGCTAGCATACTCTTGGATGAGTCTTTGTAGAGAATAGTGAAAGTATCTAGGGAGCAACTGCTGAATGCGTTATTCATTAAATAGAGCGTTTTGTTAGCTCTGATTGTTATTAAAGCTATCTGTACAGACCACGATAGATTTTTCGTAAAGTAGCCCCAGGACGTTATGCGTTGTAACCTCTAACTGTATCACCACAGATATTGTAGGTAGCAGTGGTTTTTATTATGGTATTATAATTATATCTTGACAGGTGTAAATAGCTTGAAGAGGTTCGTTAACCAGAAAAGTCGGATCCGTTTATTCGAGAACATTTTAGGTTTATTTTCGGAAAATTTTTGTACTTTTCAAACAATAAAGTTATTTTGGCGAAATTTGGTACATTGATTCTATTTTATAGGTTATATTAAATTTGAAGCCTTTCATTACGAAAACACATATTTGCAGTTTAAAAGATTTTTATGAAGATTCGCTACAATAACGCACTAGCTGCATCCAGAATTTTTACACCATTATTAACAAACACAAAACATTCCTGTTAGTACTATTCTTTTGGGGACAACTGTACCTGTATAAGAATAATAAGTGTAAAAGTCTATTAAATATAAAAGTTCGAAGGTCATACGGACATCTCACCCGAACTAGTTTATAAGCTTGTAAGTATTCAAATATTTGTGTGTCCAGACATTGTGTAGGATTATAGTAAGTTAAGTTTGTGCGGGAGAGTAAAGGACGAAAGACATTATAACACTGGTATCAAGTAGGCGATGGCGATATCTGGTTGTCACGAAAGAGAGTCACGTTGGCGACCTGAGCACTTTAGAATTCAGAATCCCCTCACCTTTCTGAATTTTGCTTATTGAGTCCTTAAACGCGGACAGCACACAAATCTTTTCATTTTACGGATATTACACTGTCTTAAAGTTCCGAAAAAGAAGCAAAAAAAAGCAAGTATTTAAAGTTTACCCCTATATTTACTTAATTAACAATTATCTGCGAAGTTAATGGAAAGGTCCGTGGCGGTATGAGTAAATCTTGAGGTTAACAAATCAGAAAAAAATTATCTGTGTTATTTACCTTTATTTTTTTTACTTTTTGTCCGAAGAAGCTAACACTTCAAGTTGGCCTAAGAACCTCGCTGATTAAGTGGTAAGAACGTGTGCCTCTGAACCGAAGGGTACTCGGTTCGATAGCAGGGCTCTGCTTTCACTTTTTCAGTACGTACTGTAACATTAACATCCACCGAGGTTGTGGCAGTATATTTCAGCAAGTTGAATGCCTGCATGTTCCGACCTTCGGAGAGGGCGTAAAGTCGACGGTCTCGTGTCCATGCGATGTTGGGCACGTTAAATATCCTCACCCTCCTTAGATTGCTCCCAAGCCTCGGTGATTGGCCATAGTAGCGGAAATGGGCCGACGTTAAAGAAACAAAAAACACACACACACACACACACAGAAAAGACGTTATACAATTAAGATACTACTGGTTATACCTGCTAGTCCGCCATGTCGAGCGTAGTCGAGTCAGCTTAGCCCTGTATACCCGATAGTCGAGTCCTACATGACGAGTTCTAATCCTAGTTAGTGACTTTATTTTTTATGATTTTTTTTAGTCTCGTTCCACTTTACCGTTTTCTGATCAGATTGTTGTTATTCTGATGAATTTGTCAGAGAGCTTTTGTAAAAATAATTTTATAAAGAAGAGATGAAAACTTTTAAAACTTAATTCAATTTAAATAGCATATCTGGTTGTTTGTTCTTGCCCTAACTTATTGAAACCGTTCAATATTTAATACAGTCGTAGACTTTTCCCGTGGCTTCACAAGTGCTTGTTTTAGTGAATCTTTAAAAAATTCACTAATGAGGAGACCCCGACTTTTGAATTTACAAAAAATTTCTTCAAGCAAGCGCCAACTAGGCCTCCTAGAACCCATATCCAGGGTCGGTTTCAATTTATATATATATATATATATATATATATATATATATATATATATATATATATATATATATATATATATATAATGGGCCCATTTGAATCAAATATGCTTAGTACGTTCCTTTTGTAAGTGGCTTGGAGAACTGGCTCAAGTTTTCCCGGAATATGTTGTGTTTTCTTGGGGAAAAATTTATGTCTCCGGAAATAACAAAGTAAGGCCAACCAGATTTGATACGCGTGTTTGTATTATAAATTTGACCCGTTTACCAAAATTTGGGTCTGTGGGTTTAAAGACGATAAACTTATAGGCATTTAAAGAAAAAAACTTGATGTTTTTCTCAAAACCTCAAAGTCGCGATTTGAAACGTCACAATTGGCAACATTTAGGCAATGAACTTGAAATAAATACAGATTATGTGAAGAGTGTTCTGTAAACCCTTAAGGTTCAGCTTCAACCGCCATTGCCCTTCAGTTTACTAAAATATTTACAGAAAATTCATTTCAAATAGACCCTTTCTCTGATGCTTTGGCAGTAGTTTTAGTTTAGTTTATCGTTTAACGGTGTAGCGGCTTATCTCTTTCTAAAAAGATTTCTTGAAACGAGCGCAAACCAGATCCTCTGGAATCCATATCCGGGTTTACTTTCTGCTTACATTTATACAGAGTAAAGCATTTCTACGGTAAAGCCCAATATAATTTTTATTATGCAAGATACGAAAAATAATTGTATACGTTACTTATAGTCTGTGTTGAGTTGCATCCTATAAAATTATTTTCACAATCAGAGGTGAACCCATAAGTCGTTGGTGTTACCTACAACTTTTTTCTTGAACATTTTTCATTGCATTTTTGCATTTTCCATCGCAATATGATGCATGTGTGTCAAAAAAATTAAGACGCAGTAAGCGAGTTTTGGTAGCGAATTTTCATTAAATGCTTCAAAATTCAACAACTCAATTTGCTATTAACCTAAGGTTCGTCGACTAGGAAACGAGTTTTCTCGGAAATATATAAACTTTATTTTCGGAAAATGTTTGTACATTTTTAAACAATAGGTTATTCTGATAAAATATTGTACATTTTTTCTACTATATAATAATAATAATAATAATAATAATAATAATAATAATAATAATAATACTTTTATTTCCTTCTCCTCTCACACTATATATACATTCAAATCCAGATACAAAGTAAGATAAAAATTATCTAATTATAAACATTGTGAGGATCAACAAATTGGATGGGATTCAGCTAAAGCTGTTCTTCCATCCCATCCCAAACTATTCAAACATAAACAAATAAAGCATGTCCTACAGAGAATCGCAACAACAAAGCTGTGATTGATGAAGCTTCCGTGTAACAAATTCACGTCCCGCAAGTATGGCCCGTTGTAAGATCAAAATACTCATAGTCGAACACTAATAATCGAATACCAATAATCGAACACTAATAATCGAACATGGCCACCCTCTATACACCCGTCGGTCTTTCTAATACTTACTGTCAACCATCATACATAATCTGCCCAAAATTAATGAATTATAAACATTCGTTTATCGTCCATCCCCCATATTACCAGCAGCATTCACCACCTCACCCACACCTACAGCTTCACATTCTTAGATATATAATCTATTTTGTTTGAATATAGTAGGTGGTAGTGGAATTTTCCTTTACGTAATAGTAAAGGATTTTTTTCACGTCCGAGGAGGTACCACCCCATATATCAAGGGGCCGGTGAAGTCCCAACGGACGTTTCCGGTTCTGGTGTATGAGTCGGTTTCCCTTATAAGCAAAAATGATTATGGCTCCTCCTTGTACAAAAGATTCCGGAGATAGAATACCCCTCCATTCGGATCTCCGGGAGAGGGGTGTACAGGGGGCGCCAACATCAAGATTTAACATATCCTTTTCGAATATATGTGGCCTAAATTCTAACCTGAACTCCGTCCACCATTTCCTCCAGGCTAACAGGCCCCAACTTCTCTTCCTCACCGAAACCCAAATCAGTGCCAAAACAGCCACTAATCACCTTAATTTACCGGGGTATGAGCTTCTAACTTTCTTTAGATTGCATGGAGGCGTGTGCGCATACGACCGTAGCAATCTACCCTGCACCAGACTCCCCAATTTAGAAGCTGGAAGAAAAGACATACTATGGATAAAACTCTCTCTCAATGCTGCAACTAAATTCATCTGTTGCATTTACCGGTCACCTTCTGAAAACAACTTTGTCCAGCTCTTTGACTACCTTTCTGAAAAAACCGACCATCTGATTTCCGAATATCCTTCCTCCGAGGTCACTATTCTTGGTGACTTCAATGTCCATAATAAGGAATGGCTAGGATCTTCAAAAACCGATCCGCAAGGGAGCGCAGCGGATGCCATTGCAGTCAGTAATTCTTTAGCCAATATGGTTCAGCAACCTACTTACTTTCCTCGTATCCCAACACACAGCTCTTGGATCTCCTTCTTACTACATAACCTGAATGCTATATCAGTCACCGCCCCCCTTGGTCGCTCAGACCACGGCATGGTCACTGTTTCCTGCGCAATGCAACCCGAGGTCACACAGTCATCACACCCACGTATGGTTTGGCACTACAACTCCGCAAACTGGGACGAAATGCGGGATTACTTTTCCTCATTTCCATGAGCGTCTGTCTGCTTCTCTCATCCTGACCTCTCTGATATTTCACAAAACGTCACCGAAATTATCCAAGCTGACATGGAATTATTTATCTCACGTACACAGAAAACCTCTTCGGCCACTCAAAAGCACTGGTTCTCTAAATCCTGTGACAAGGCCAGACTTGAAAAGGGCAAAGCTCACAAAACGCTTCTACAGAATCCCAGTCCAGAAAATCGTCAAGCATTTAACGACGCAAGAAACCGCTATGTCCGAGGCAAAAAACTCGTTTAATAACCACATCAAAAACAAAGTCCTCTTAAGCTCCAACGGCGGCAAACCCTTCTGGACTCTTGCTAAATCTATCGGGAACAATTTCTGCAAAAGCACGTTCCCACTTCTTGTCTCAGGGGATGAAATTGTTTCTACCGCCCTGGGCAAGGCTAAACTTTTTGCTTCGTTGTTCGCCGCCAATTCTACTCTCAACCCACCTCCAAATATTCAACCACCAACAGTCCCCAATGACGCGCATAAAATGACGGATATAATTTTCAAAACTAAAAAGTTACGAAAGATGCTCTCTTCTCTTAATACCAGGCAAGCCTCTGGCCTTGACGAGATTTCAGCAATTATTCTCAAAAACTGCGCACCAGAGCTTGCTCCTGTCCTGACTCGTCTGTTTCAGATATCTTATAATAAAGGCATATTCCCTAGTAACTGGAAAACTGCTAGAGTACAACCCATCCCCAAGAAAGGATCCACTGGCATTTCCCAGCAACTACAGGACTATTTCTCTCCTTTCAGTCGTCTCTAAAGTGATGGAAAAGTATATAAACACCGAATTACTAAAATTTCTTGAAAACCGCAGTCTAATACACGACAGGCAGTATGGATTCCGTCAGCGCAGATCGACTGCCGACCTCCTTTCCTTTGTCACCCATTCTTGGAACACGTCTATGGAACAACACGGTGAATCCCAGATTGTTGCTCTAGACATATCCAAAGCATTTGACCAGTTCTGGCACGCAGCGCTGCTTAATAAACTTCCGGCCTATGGCCTACCTCCAAAACCCTGTACCTGGACAGCAAATTTCCCTTCCAACAGGACTATATATAATGTTGAGGATGGCAATTCCTCTAAACTGTATCCAATTAATGCAGGAGTTTCTCAAGGTTCAGCTTTAGCCCCTACTTTGTTTCTTCTCCACATCAATGACCTCCTCTCTAGCAAATCCAACCCAGTTCACAGCTACGCGGACGACAGCATCCTCCATTCAAATATACAATATTCTAAGCCAGTATCTTTAGCCCAATTAGATGAGGATCGTAGACTCATAGAGGATTCTGTCTCCGTGGATCTCCAAAAAATATTAGACTGGGGAAGTAGAAATCTTGTACAATTCAACCCCACCAAAACTAAGTCTTGCTTTCTTTCTCACAAGAGATACACCAGCCCTAGACCCATCACAATGAACAACCAAGTTATTCAAAGTAATGAGTCATTTTCTCTTGTTGGCATTTCTGTGGATCGAAATCTTAATTGGCACCAACATGTCACATCAATTGCAGAAGCGGCTGCTAAGAAATTAGGTTTTCTCTTCCGGGCTCGCAAATACTTTTCACCAGCTAATCTCTATACCTTATATATTTCACAAATAAGGCCAAACCTCGAATACTGCTCCTACATCTGGGGTGCCGCTGCCGCTTCTACACTCGCTATCCTGGACTCCATTCAAAAGAGAGCTATACGTCTCATCGGTGACCCTACCCTCACCCAAAGGCTGCCATTTCTTGTCCACTGACCTGCCGTTGGTGACCTCTCTCTTTTATAGATATCTGCACGGGCACTGCTCAGAGGAGCTTTACTCCATAGTTCCCCCACTTGCTGCCCCCAACAGATCTACCAGGGGAACAGAGCGAATGCACCCTTTTACTGTCCAGTTCACCAAACTTAGAACATCTTGTTATGCCCGATCTTGTGTCCCGAGGACTTCCAAGTTGTGGAATTCCTTGCCGGCACATGTTTTTCCTTCTCCCCCGAACCTCCAAAGATTCAAGTCCAAAATTAACAAGCTACCTCTTTCCTCCTTGTCAACACCCTCGGTACGATAGTATTTAGGCTGTAAGCACTCGTGGTGTGTTGTTGAAATTAAAAAAAAAATTGTAGGTCTTTTAGATATGATTTAACTTCCCTCCTAAAGCGCCCCAGAGACCCACAAAATTTTAGGTTTTCGGATATATAGATTATACTGGTGACCAAATTGATGCCTGCTTGCATTACATAAACATATTTGCTATTACAAGCATATTTTTATGAAAATTCACTTCCATAACGCAATTGCTGCGTCTAGAGTTTTTAATAATAACTTTTTTTAATATCTAACACACACTTAAGGTATCTCGACACAATGAATTAAACAAATTTTGGTTACTTTGACTCCTAAGAACTAAAATTTACGTGACTTTTTCATTGATACCAAAACCATGGGGTTTAAGTTTGTGAAGCCAGTTTTGCTTTAACTGTCGAAGTAAAATCCAACAAATAAGGCATCATTGAAATAATGTACTCGACCCCACTGTCCATTTGAAATTTTAAGGATGCATTTGTTTCTCGCTAGAGGGTTGGAGGAGTAGGTTGGAAAATATGCTTAAAATTGTGTCCCCCTAAAAATAAAAAAAATCACGGGTCCGAGCGTTCCCCCCCCCCAAATTCACAAAAAAACTGAAAGCGTACTTTTCATTGGGCCACCCTGTATATATATATATATATATATATATATATATATATATATATATATATATATATATATATATATATATATATATATATATATATATATTGTAATATATGTAAATAGGAATGTATATATTTATTGGGTAGTTTGTAGTAGAAATGCGTTATCGCCGCCACCAAAAATATTCACAGTCCTACAGATACGCTCGTAAATTATGGTAGCAATAAATTTTACTTAAAGCGATTTGTATTATGTTAATGTACATTTTAGAATAAAGTTTATTTGGGGTTACAAGGTATTGAGTTTACTTGTACAAAGCCACCACAAAACGTTACATAAAAATGGCAACGAGGATAAGTGACTCACATTGGGAAAAATGATAAAAAAGTGATATAAAATTTAAAATTGTTAAAAACGCAGTAGATACTCTGTTAGGTAAAACAATGGCAACAATTACGAGCATTGGGCATTTAAGAGAATTTAATCCCAGTTTATGTGAGTGGAAGATTTATAAAGAACAGTTAAATCAGTATTTTATTGCAAATAAAATAAGCGAAGAGGAAATAAAGAGGGCACTGTTATTGAATTGTTGCACAGAAAGCAGTTACCAGTTAATTTATGATTTGTGTTCCGTTAAAACCAGAAACGGTAGATTACAAAGTGCTGATCAGGCATTTTGCTAAGCATTTTTCACCGACAAAGTTAGTATTTCCTGAATACCAAAAATTTTATAGTGCAATGAAAGACAAAAATGAAACCATTGCTGAGTGGTACGCAAGAGTTCGGCAATTAGCAGCGAAGTGTGAGTTGCAAACATAACTTTCTACTATGACACGAGATCGATTTGTAATGGGTTTGCAAAAAGCTGTTATTTTCGACAGATTATTTGAAGAGGACGCAACAACTCCAACATTGGAAAAAGCATTAGAAATTGCAAGTAATAAAGAAGCAAGTAGTCAGAAAAAGTATGAAGTTTCAATAAAAAGGGAATCGGAAGTTTTCAAAATTCAACCACAGTCACAATATCAACCCACGGAAAGACAGCAAGGCAGTTCAAATTTCAGTGGCCGAAGAGCAAGCAGAGGTAGGTCATTCCATGAACAGTGGACAAGGCACCAGGCATCGAAAGGTTCGTCGACGACAGTCCCAACTTCACCTGGTGTGCAAGAAAGATGGAATGCTCGACGTGTAGTAAAAATCATACGACACCATGCAGGTATCGAAATTATATTTGTAAAAATTGTGGGCTCAAAGGTCATTTAGCGATTAAATGTAACAAACATTCAAATTTATTTAAACAAAATAATAATTTCTTGTTATTTGAATTAACGGAGAATGTTGAAAATGTGTTTAAAATATATTCTAACTGTAAAAATGATCCTATTATTATTCATGTAAAGGTAAATAGTTATAACTTATAATTTGAGTTAGATACCGGTTCCTCTGTCAGTGTTATTTCAAGCGAAATGAATGAAAAATATTTTAAATATTTAACAATATTTAACATTGCTCAAAACAGATAAAATTTTAAGTACTTATGATGGTACAAAAATTATACCTACTGGAAAAATATTGGTAAATGCGTTATTGCCGCCACCAAAAATATTCTCGGACCTACAGATACGCTCGTAAATTATGGTAGCAGTAAATTTTACTTAAAGCGATTTGTATTATGTTAATGTACGTTTTAGAATAAAGCTTATTTGTGGTTACAAGGTATTCAATTTACTTGTACAAAGCCACCACAAAACGTTATATATATATATATATATATATATATATATATATATATATATATATATATATATATATATATATATATATTTGTATTATATTTACCAATAACTGCATTATGTTTTATAAACTACTTTTTCGCTGTTAAATTATAAAGACTGTTAAATGCTTTGAAAACCTAAAACGTCATACAATGATGAGGGCTGTTAAATGGTTTGAAAACCTACAAGGTCATAAAACTAAATGTTCTAGCACCTCAAAGCAATAAAAATATAAAGTGACCAGAAATACGTCAGCCATGCTTTTTCATTCCCATCATAAAAAATGTTTTATGCCCGATTTACTTCAAGTGTTCAGCTCTTTAAACAGAAAAAATTCTTTTTAAAAGCATGTAATAAAGATTATCTTCTCCAATAATCACAAAGTAACCAACCATTAGTGTAAAATCTGGTAGTTTTCGCAATTAGTGTACATTTTGTTCCATTTCGGTTAATAAAAGTAAAGTGTCTGCACTTTTCTCAAGTCTGAAAATGTTACTACTTCTTGTATGTCCGCTTCTGGTTCGTGCGTCCTCCGTGAGTCGCCGAGTCACTCAGACATAACGCAATTAACACTAAATATACTTTCAAACAAGTTACTTGTAATAATAAACATACCACATTGTCATGTTGTTGTGGAACAAAAACATTGTAAACACTGGTGTTTAGATAGCGAAATGATAATTATTATGCACTTGTTTTGCAACAACAAATAGGCAAGCAAAAATAAACTTAGTTGCTATTTTAATTTGCGCACGTAACCAGCGTCAGTCAATATATGAAATCAAAAGATATATTTCTTTTATCCGTAGGGAAAACTGGGGACTCTTCGTCATACTTTATTCCAAAATGTGGGAAATATTTGATCCCTCATTATTTTTTTAAGTCTCTAATGTGTTGTTTTATTTTATTTCAACAACACACCAAGAGGGCTTACAGCCTAAATACTATAGTACCGTGGGTGTCGACAAGGAGGAAAGAGCCAACTTGTTAATTCTGGACTTGAAGGTTTGGAGGTTCGGGGGCGATAAGGTATAAAGATTAGCTGGTGAAAAGTATTTGCGAGCCCGGAAGAGAAAACCTAATTTCTTAGCAGCCGCTTCTGCATTTGATGTGACATGTCGGTGCCAATTGAGATTTCGATCCACACAAATGCCCAGAAGTGAAAAGGACTCATTACTTTGAATAACTTGGTTGTTCATTGTGATGGGTCTAGGGCTGGTGTATCTCTTATGAGAGAGAAAGCAAGACTGTGATTTGGTGGGGTTGAATTGTACAAGATTTCTACTTCCACAGTCTTATATTTTTTGGAGATCCACGGAGACAGAACCCTCCCTGAGTCTGCGATCCTCATCTAATTGGGCTAAATAGACAGGCTTAGAATATTGTATATTTGAGTGGAGGGTGATGTCGTCCGCGTAACTGTAAACTGGGTTGGATGTGCTAGAAAGGTGGTCATTGATGTGAAGAAGAAACAAAGTTGGGGCTAAAGCTAAACCTCGAGGAACTTCTGCATTAATTGGATACAGTTTAGAGGAATGGCCATCCACGGTCCGTGCCAAACCTGGTCGAATGCTTTGGATATGTCTAGAGCGACAATCTGGGATTCACCGTGTAGTTCCATAGACTTGTTCCAAGAATGGGTGACAAAGGAATGGAAGTCGGCATTTGATCTGCGCTGACGGAATCCATACTGCCTGTCGTGGATTAGACTGTGTTTTTTAAGAAATTTTAGTAATTCGGTGCTTATATACTTTTCCATCAATTTAGAGATGACTGAAGGGAGATAAATAGGCCTGTAGTTGCTAGGAAGCGCTTTGGATCCTTCCTTGGGGGCGGGTTGTACTCGAGCAGTTTTCCAGTTACTAGAGAATATGCCTCTATTGTAATATGTCTGAAACAGACGAGTCAGAAGGGGAGCAAGTTTTGGTGCGCATTTTTTGAGAACAATTGCTGGGTTCTCGTCAAGGCCAGAAGATATCCTGGTATTAAGAGAAGAGAGAATCTTTCGTACCTTTTTAGTTTTGAAAATGATATCCCTCATTTTATTCGCGATATTGGGGATTGCTGGTGGTTGAACATTTTGAGGTGGGTTGGGAGTAGAATTGCCGGCGAACAACGAAGCAAAAAAGTTCGGCCTTGCCCAGGGTGGTAGAAACAATTTCATCCCCTGAGACAAGAGGTGGAAACGTACTCTTGCAGAAATTATTCCCAATAGATTTAGCAAGAGTCCAGAAGGGTTTGCTGCCGCTGGAGCTTAAGAGGACTTTGTTTTTGATGTGGTTATTAAACGAGTTTTTTGCCTCAGAAAAAATGCGGACATAGCGGTTTCTTGCGTCGTTAAATGCTTGACGATTTTCTCGACTAAGATTGCCTAGAAGCGTTTTTTGAGCTTTGACCTTTTCAAGTCTGGCCTTGTCACAGGATTTAGAGAACCAGGGCTTTTAAGTGGCTGCAGAGGATTTCTGTATTCGTGGAATAAATATTTCCATACCTGCTTGGATAATTTCGGTGACGTTTTGTGAGATAGTGATGTGATAAGAAATAGCCATAATTCACCAACATTTTGCTTCATTGATTCGCCTAAAATATTTTCTTCAACTGCTCCTTTCTGCTGTTTAAAAAAAATAAACAGAAATGCCAATACACAACCATCGGTTACATTCATCTATTTATAGGATGGGGATGATTCGCAAGAAACTAAAAATATATCTTGTGATCATAATTCAAGCTCAATTAAATCATTGTTTGCCAACTGAATTATCTACAAATCTTTAATTTGTAATTAAAAAGTTTTACACAAAAAATTGCGAAACTATTTTTTCACAAAAATTCGAAAATGATTTTGTCACGTGAATTTGCTAATTTATGTTGCTTACAATAACATATTAAACATTAATCACTAATTATTACTAACATTTTACAAAAATTTGACGAAAATGACTTATGCGTAAACACTAAAAAAAATAATTCGAATAAAAACTGAAAAAAGTTAAAAGGGATCCCTACATGGTATGCGATTATAAATGTGAATGTTTTTAAAACTCGAGTGGTATACAAAAGTTAAAGCAAGGGGCATGCCCTTCACTTCTGACACGTAAAATACAGACTGTTTGGTTTGAAAAATTGAGTTACGGCAGTTAGATTTTTTAAAATCAGCAACCATTTGAGAGCGCCTATATATATATATATATATATATATATATATATATATATATATATATATATATATATATATATATATATATATATATATATATATATATATATATATATATGGCATTTCTTTTTTTTTTCAACGAATTATAATATAAACGAAAACCTCCCTTAATTCGTCGTTTTCATCAATTCGATATCTATTTGTAACAACGCCGTATTACACAACGTGAAAATTGCAAAACAACTAAAATAACTCGGAAACGATGAAAGATAACAAATTTTGTTTTTCTATAAATGCGTTATTATTGGATAGCAAATGCAAAACTGCACTAATATAGCGCTGTTCCAAAAAAAAAAAAAGAAAATTTATATCACCAACAATTTATACACCATCTGTGATGGTCATAATAGTACTATATAAGATGCAACTAAAAACACTCTATATGCTCTTTTATTCGGATCTTAGATAATAACCGTGGAAATGCACCAGCTTGTATACAGGTTTCCGAAAACGATGGGCGAAAAATGCAGGGGATTGTGCTACTCAAAATAATTGTGCGACAACTTCCTGTACCTTTTTTTGAAAACTCAAAAATAACGGGGATACAGGGTCTCAAAGAAAATGTTTTTCAAAATTTTTCCATATTTTTTTTTTCGTGAATCGATTCTCTTAAAATTTGGTGCACTCACATAAAATGCAGTTGTGTATTTAAGTTGCAAATTTGATGTGGGTTTCTTGGAATATAAAGGCCGAGACTTCCCTTGACCAACAGATAACGAGTCATGAGTTTTTGCTTCAACTTTTATCTCAAACATAACAACACGATTGGAGAGAATCATAATAGCTTCCAAAAAGGTTTTCCTGTTGCATCCCGACAAAACTAACCGTTTTAGAGAAAAACGTTCGTAAAAAATTGCTGGTATTGATTAAATACGAAATCAACTGATCTTCTTAGTAAATTTTCTTAAAAAAAAAATTCACTATTGAGGAGATCCCGACTATTGAATATTGAAAAAATTTCTTCAAATGCGCGCTAATTAGGCCCCCTAGAACACATATCCGGGGTTAGTTTCAATTTTTATATGTTTATATATATATATATATATATATATATATATATATATATATATATATATATATATATATATATATATATATATATATATATATATATATATATATAGGTATCACACCGATAATTCAAAAAATAATGGGCCGATATTGATTAGATTTGATGAATACCTTCCCTTTGCAAATGGCTTGGATAAGTTCGTTAGCCAGAAAAATAGGCCCAGGTTTTCCCGAATTAACAAAGTAAGGGCAACCAAATTTGGTACACGGGTTTATATCATTATAGGTAAGTCACCTACCAAAATTCAGCTCTGTAAGTCAAAAGAGAAAAAAGTTATAGGCATTTAAATAAAAATAAATTGGGGTTTTCCTCAAAACGTCAAAGTTGCGATTTAAAACGTCAAAATTGGCAACATTTAGACATATAACTTGAATCTAATATGGGCTATGGAAAGAAAATGTCTCAAGAAGAATGTTTTACAAACCCTGAAGTCTTAGTTCCAACCATCATTGTCCTCCATTTTTCTAAAATATTTCCAGAAAATTCATATCAAATAGACCCTTTCTCTGATGCTTGGCAGTAGTCTTAGCTATAGAGTGTATCGTTTAATGGTATATAATTTTTGTCGAATTTTCGTAAAAAATCAATAAAGTTCAATATATCCGTTATTATACAAGATACGAAAAAATTTATATATTAATTATAGGGTGTCTTAAACTACATCTTAAAAAATATTTCTACAATCACAGGCTGGCCCATAAGTCGTTGCTGATACAAATTCTCTTTTTTTTTTAATCAAACACGCCTTATGTTATTGCATTTTTGCATTTTACATCGAAATAGAATGCATGTTTGTGAGAAAAAAATTCTGGACGCAGCAAGTGCGTTATGGTAGCGAATTTTAATAAAATGCTTCATATTTGAATAGCTTAATATGCTGTTAACCTATAAGGTTTACCAAGAAACGAGGTTTTTTAGGAACACTTTAAGTTTACTTTCGGAAATTTTTGTACACTTTCAAACAATAAAGTTATTTTCATAAAACCTCGCACATGGTTTTTACTATATTTATTTATATCACCTTCTACTAATTAATGTATAACTAGTTGCATACGATATTTTAATATATGTATCGATATTTCAAATTTCCCTGCTTTCTGACTCCCACAACTCAAAGAGTATTAGTGAATTCTCTCTTTTTTAGTGAAAAAATCACTAATGAGGAGATCGCGACTTTTTAATTTTGATAAAATGCCTTCCAATGAGCACTAATTAGGCCCCCGAGAATACATATCCGGGGTCAGTTTGAATTATTGTATGTTTATATATATATATATATATATATATATATATATATATATATATATATATATATATATATATATATATATATATATATATATATATATTCTGCTTAGTTGAAATACAATAAACAATGATTTGTTTTAATTAGACAAACGGATTCCCCCGGTCAGTATCAGTTCTGAAACAATAAAGCCAGGTGTAATATTGACCCGTATATTCACACATCAATTAAACAGCAGTAGCACAAGTATTATCCTTTAGTAAAAACAATGTGCTGTAGTAATAACATGGACCTGTATAAATATAACTAGAACTGCATAATTCACGCGCAATCAATGATGCTTAATAGGATCAGCTCTTAAATTACTTTTCCGTGAGCTCACCAAAAATTACACATTCAATATAACAATTTAGATAGGGTTAAAATGACATGCTTGAAGAGCCTGACGAACGACAATAATGTTATTTACGTAAGAACTAACATAAAACTCCAGTAATAATTTACAAGGCCCGTGAAGTGTCCTTACAAGCGAAACAACAACAGATTCACTGGATGTTCTGAGTTACTAGCTAAACACTCGAAGGCCCAGCCTCCTTGTGGAATAATGTCCTCGTGGCCAAAAGAATTGCACATAAACGACCCTGTAGGTCAGCAAACTTGAAATAATAACGTAACTATTAGTGGGGTTATATATGCAGTAACAAGTGACAGTTTAACACAAAAGTTAAATTGAACAACACTTTGAAGATGTCAACCAGGTTCAACTGACACTAAAGGTAGGTTATGGCTGTTTATGACCTTACAGGTCATTACACGTCAAAGGAGCTTATCTTACATGATAAACTATATCGTACAAAAAATTATATTTTATAGGCAATTCACGGCACTCAAATTGCACTAATAACTGAAAGTAAAACACATGGGATGGTTATTGTATACTCATCTGGTCTCCAGAGACTGGTCCTTGACACCCTAGATGGACTCCTCGAGCTCACTCTAACCAGTCGACATGACCTTGGTGGTGAACGAAGCGGACACGTCTAATACGACTCTCTGGCCAGCATCCGGTCTGCAAGTGGCCCCGTGTCTACTCCACAAACCACCTCCAGCAGCTACCGTGCCGTCCCAGCGACGTTTACTTGTAATTATCCTCATATGGCAGCGACCTTAAGAACGTTCGAATTACACCGGCTGTAAGCACTAGCCTGCCCATAAAGATGATTTCATAAGCAGTGTCACACAAAATTGGTTCCAGCATAAGAGGCAGAAACAGACGCCCTTTCAACCGACGTTCAAAGACATCCAATCGTATCATCTCCCAGCTAATAACCATCGAATGTAACTAACTGTTAGCCAGAGATAAAAAGATACAGCAGTATGAACATCAACGCCACTGTGTGTTTACCATATCCATAACAGAATTATAGGAGCATGAGTACTGAAGGTATCACCTGCTCGAAAATCACGGACGGACACAGACACGGTCTGTGTCCACCTAAATAACTCACTCATGTAAGATCACGTTAAATAGAAAAAAATCCTTTAAGATGATAGGCATATTAACAATAAAACAAGTTACGACATCTTGACATATATATATATATATATATATATATATATATATATATATATATATATATATATATATATATATATAAACATGGTGTCTATTAAGAAAGGTTGCACCAAGGCTTTCCAAGAACTGCTGATAATGACTATAAAACAGTTCGAT
The DNA here is from genome assembly GCA_964006375.1 of Tillus elongatus. Classification (NCBI taxonomy): domain Eukaryota; kingdom Metazoa; phylum Arthropoda; class Insecta; order Coleoptera; family Cleridae; genus Tillus; species Tillus elongatus. The sequence goes on from OZ023263.1 coordinate 220,521,942, forward strand.
TTTGCTTTATCGGGGAACACTTTTTTTAACCCAAACAGAATTGTAACATTCAACCCTTAGCAAGGTAACTTTCACACCCTTGATTTGAATATTTGAATAGGGCAGGAAGGTCGAGTGGCACCCTTTTGGAAAGCTCTTTTGATTTTCTATTCAAAGCTTGTAACGCTTGTGTTTTGTTACTACTTTAATTATCCAAAATAAACCCGTAAGAGACTTAATTAAGAGCCGACAATCCAATATCTCTAAGGCAATTCAAGTTTTGATTTTAAACATTATTTTATGAAAAGTCGCCAATGTTTAACTATCCTAAGCACCGTACTGCATTTGATATGTGTACGCTAAAAGTCAAATATCTAAAGACGCAATATGGCTTTGTTAGTAAATGTGAGTCGCATTTTGCGGAAGGAATATTTCCAAGAAATAAATCTCGTTGCTACTGGCTCTGGAACTTTCCGTAATCGGTGATGTCACCCAACGACCGTTTGGAAAACGTTGCAGAGAATTGGCGGCAAACACCTTCAACTGTGAACACGGAGGTGCGACGTCTGCAAAGCCGTCGATTGAATGTCTCGTTTTATCTCATTCGAAGAACAGAGGCTAGAAAGAGCTAGCGCACTGCCAGTAACGGTCAGAGTACAAAATTTTGCGTGCAGGTAGGTAACATTTGCCCGACCGGAGACATGAGAAGGAGAGTCTCTGCTGGGCCTTCTTAGAGTGAACACCGTCAGCTCCGGTGGCTATTAAATTATCTTAAAACGGGGTTGTAATGTGCTTTCTGTTATCTGTACTACCTAATAATATTGTCAGTGATTATTTAAAGTAACTTAAATGATTTTCGAGTTTAAATAAACATAGTATTCAGCCTAAAAACGGGATTTAAGTTGTGTTTCTCTGTTTCGAATTGTTGATTTCTTGTCGTGATCAGAAAGAATTCCTATTTATTATCGTACCTTAAGTCAATTGGTATTGAATTTTACTGAAGCAAATTCACGTTTCAACTGCGATTCGCAAAGTTTCCATCAAGCGAATTCGGAACATTGACATAGGTGTCAAATGGTCATGTAATATTGGAGCAGTAACACCCACAGGCCCAATATGATCCCACCTGGAGAGCATCTTCAAAGGGTCACCACGTAACTTTAGCATCGGAAGATTGGTGAGTCTGAACAAATCTTTTCTCTGAATCAGTATAACTTTCATGCCAAAATTTAACATCTGAAGTTTTAATAACCTGAACTTTCAAAATCGCGTAATCAAGTTTGAGCTTAAACACTATGTTAGAGAGGTGCTGTCAGCACAACTATATATTTCCTGTTTAATCTCTAAGATTTTGTCTATTTTTTTGTAAATTTAAACACACAGTTTTTATTAATTTCTTTTAAATGGTAATTAGCAAATTTTGTCTGTAAAATATCTAACATATATATTCTCTTTAATATCTCTTAGTTTTCATAATTAATATATAAATTTCACGTGGGGAAATATGAATAGATCTTCTTTCTTTGGAGCCTCACTCAAGAACTGGCCAGTAATTCACTAGAAAACCTAGTAATTGATTGACAAACTTCAAATAATTTACCTAATCATTTGTGTTTATTTTTGAGCGATACCCTAAGTAATTAACAGTAACATTTTAGTAGTATGAAACTATCTATATCTTATTGTTTTGGTACATGTATGTAAATTAATAATTTCTTGCTCTTGAGATTATTGCTATTTATCTGATTGTTATTTGTAAGCAATTAATGTTTACCTGAGATTTACCAACCATTTTTATTTCATTTTGTTTGCTATTCCAAATTTAATTTATAAGAATAAATTTATATATTTTGCTATATTAAAGTATCTGTTTAATTGAAGAGAAATTACTCCCTAACTTCTTACTTCTTTTGGCATCAGCGCAAACAATTATTTCTTTCTAACTATTTTCTAGACATCTAAATTTCTATGTAACCTAGCACTAGTCCGGAGAGCCCACAAATCTAGGAATCTGGGCAGTGCGAAGCAAGCAAAGGAAGAGAACGTGAGTATCAAACTATATCCACATCTGTCAGCCTTCTAAAAAGTGCTCTGATAGATATGTGTGTGTGTGTGTTGTATCATGGGATGGTTTTGAATGTTTTATTCATCAACCACAGACTTTTATATTAAAGTTTCGTTTCGAATCATAACCACACCCAGTGCGGCAAACCTACAGGTGATAACTATATTCGCAGATTCTTTGAATTATAAGTGAAATCCAAATAGATACATATATCCACAATCTCACATTAACACAATCATTACATTAGTGTTACCAATATACGCCTACATGATATCTTAAAAACATACATACCTTCTTTCACCCACTGCTTCACACATACAATCCAAACATACCTACCTAATCTATACATCAAAATAAATATTACAATATAATTTTAATTACTATACTTTTATTTTAAAACTGATTTTCAATTTCTATATAGGCACATAATCTGTTTTTTTTTTAATAATTATTCACCTTTTTTTGTTTTTTTTTTGTTTTATTTGTTTTTTTTTTGTTTTTTTTTAAGTTGGTTTTTTATGTATATATTTTTTTTAATTTTTTTTTCATTTTTTAAATACTTAAATTTAAGGAATGACTGGGACACATTGTCGCCTAGGGACCCGCCAAGGCTCATAGACATACTGAATTGGGCCACGGAAAGGCTGGGTATACAAAAGGACAGACATTAGGATTTATGTTCAGTACATTGATATAATTTTATTTTATTTTAATTTATATATACACATACACACATACATATACATATATACACATATATACATATACATTCTTATAAACCTACATCTATGTTCATGAAAAATCTATCTATTAATTTATATACATCTATGTTATTTAAGCTCAGAATATAGTTTGTGTTTAAAGGAAGCTGGATCTCTGTTACTTGTTTTATTCCCGATAGCTCTGATAGCTGATAGCTACTTTAGGGTAGTGTGTTATAGGCGATTGTGACCTCACCATAGAGCAGATCTATATCCACCTGAGGTCAGTCACAATATACCACGGTTCTCGTTCTCTAAAGCTTTTTTGTTTGAAGGAGGTAACAAGCTACAGTTTGCAGCTATTAACCTTTTATACTGTCCACCCTGTATGTAAACATATAAACATATAGGAATTAAAACTGACCCTAATCTTGGGCTCTAGGTGTTTGTGCTCTTTTGCTAACATTCTTTTTACAGAAACGCACTAAAAGCAAAACTGAGATTTCCAGGTCAATTGAAAATTGAGTTATAGACATATTTGAAAGTTTTAATGAAAATTTGCTACCATGAGGCATTTGCTGCATCCAGACTTTTTTCTGAAAACATCTCTAACTGTAGGTATATCAAGAAAGTTTGTGAATATTCTTTGTTTGTCTGTTTCTTTTCTTGCTAATTAAATCTGTATCATTTAAACTGACGGGAGTTATGATAATAATTTATAATAATATTATGTAAATTTATGACATCCTCACATAACAAATGTCCCGGGATAGAATGTCCACCGTGTACAGTTAATTATACATCAAGTATCAAGATTATCCAGGTTATAGCAGCCATACAGCTAGATAATTGCGGAGTAATTAAATGTAAATTATTTAGAAGCATCCATTGTTGTACCTAGCACCACGCGTAGACCACTTTGAAGTATCGGGATTATCAAGATCAAACGGCCATTCGCCGACCATTACATCGGCTTTTTGCCAACAATTATATTTAATAGTCCGATTCTGCTTCTTCTTCTTCGTGTGTTGCTAAACAATGTTTGCTTCGTTAAGGTGGTTACCAGCAAGCTCTATATATTTACTAAAGAATTCTAATTATCAGTCAATAGGTTTTCATCAAAGTCCAGAATTCAATAGGTATATGTCAGTTATATGGATACTTTTATAGACTGGAGAACGGTAGAAAAATGAACAGAAAATATGGACGACCTTGCACCATTGTCATGTTTATTGTTTCGCACGAAAACAAAACAACATCATCATGTAGTTCTTGCAGCGTTGGTGCTGGCTTTGCTCTTGAAAAGAAGATATTACAGGATTCTGCAGCAAATTATACATTCGATGTATACAGGCGTCAATGATGGGCGAGTAGGTTAATATTATCGCTAAGTAGTTCACTTTTAATGCTCGTTCAGAGTCAGGTAAGTTGTTAATGTGGAAAATCGTGAAGATTTTTATGCATACTACGAGTCCTGTAATGTTTCCTTTGTTATTAATGTATTATTTTAATGATAAGCTTTATACAAGCTAGTCTGAAACAAATGGTACATAAAAGAGCAATAAGTTATTGGCATCAAAATATTACGCATGAGACAAACTTCTCACAGTTCAAAGTGATAGGATTTTGAATTTCAGCAGCTTCTGCTACTTTTGTCTTTGGAGATAGTAAAACCCCTCCAAATAAAAGTTGTAGAACTTTTCACAAACTGTGAGAATTTTCTTTTATAAAAACCAAATTAACATTTCAAAATCACCTACCTTTTTTTAGCGAATTTTCATTCAGAAAAATTAGCTATTAGAGAGGTCACAATGAAAAATTTATTCAGATGAGCGCGAATTTTGGTCCCTAGAACCCAAAACCATGGTCCCTTAAATTTTTTATATGTTATATATATATATATATATATATATATATATATATATATATATATATATATATATATATATATATATATACGGTATATAACCGAGCGATAATAACTCAAAAAATACTTAACTGATTTCAATCAAACTTGGCAAAAACCTTGTTTGGGCGACAACCGAGGTCGAGTTCGTTAATGTTGTGAATTTTAAGTAATTTGGTGTACAATATTTAGAGTTTTTTCCAAATTAAAAGCACAATTCCAAAGACATGCGTTGGGACGACTTAGTGGTTAAAGTCCAGTGCCTGTCAGACAGAGTAGTTAACTGCCACGTGTAGGTTTATTCATAAAACAGGTATAAACGATACATCACCCGTAACCAAACTAAATATATGCCTTACTACCCGATCCAACAATCGTGAAATCTCGGCCGCAATTATCGAAAATGACAGACGACATGAAATTACTAATTCGCCAAGTTATTGTTATTTAACTAGGAAATTCTATCAATTATTAAAAGACATTATATTTCTTGCTTTATGAACGGCTTTAAATACAGTTTTAGCGCAGCATATATATATATATATATATATATATATATATATATATATATATATATATATATATATATATATATATATATATATATATATATATATATATATATATATATATATATATATATATATATATATATATATATATATATACATATATATATATATATATATATATATATATATATATATATATATATATATATATATATATATATATATATATTATACTGTCGTATAACATACTAGAAATGTAAAGAAAATCAAGCCACCCAAGCAACAAATTAAAGCATGTTAACCAGCACTCGAGTCCAAATAATCTAAACAAGTTGTAATTTAGTAATAATTAACCACAATGTTGCCTTAATTGTCATAATGACTACAAATTTGGAAATGCGGCTCCGAACTAGCTTATTTTTGACTATTAAAAATTACTCCAAAGTCAGTAACTTACAAGTAACTAAATTGGGAAAAAATTGGTTTAATTTTACTCATAAAATATACTTGAATATACTTTTGTGTTTCAATTCCAGAGTTGGTAATTTTTAGGTCGATGTGTGCCCTAAATTGGACTGAAAATCGACTACTAAGCCCAGATGCCTGAAATACCTACTTTAAGGTAATTTATTACCTAATATTAACCTGCAATATGTCTCTGTGGTATAGTAAATTGGAGGTCTTCTTATGAAGTCCAGCTTACATATATATTACCAATTTCCTTGCAATACAGCACAGGACATATTTTAGGCACTGAGCTAACCTAAAATGGCTTTCTGATCGGCTATAAAGTCATAATTACTGCAGAAATGGTCTTCCAAGTCAAATTGCCTACCTTCAAGTTGAAAATACCCATAAAATCTGACTTGAAATAAAAATTGTCCTCAAAGTTCAAAGTGTACAGCAGTGAAATACATTTGTGAATCTTAAAGGTGTGTCAGTTGATAAACTTCATCAATAAAAGTTTATTCTTGTTGTTAATGTGCGTGCACCAGTAACAAATATAGTGTTACAATGCCCCTTTGAAACCAATAAAAGCTTACCGACATACTACAAACTATTATAGAGTAGTAAAGAATGCTCACAGAAAAATAGTGATAGATGCTGATCATTCAAAGTGGCTTATATCAAATCAGTACGTTTCCCTCTTCAATATAATACATAAATTTTCATGCCAAATGGAGTGAAGCAGTGGCAACACGGCCAGCTGTCATGTTTATGTTTATCTACTTATTTTATTTTGTTTCTATTTTCTATTAATGTCTATATATTATGGAATCAAAGACCAAAAGCGCTGTATAATCATTCCTATATGTCTCTCGGCTGTGCACGGATATCAGTAATATATATTTCTATACACGAAAATGTTTCATTTCCAATAAATTCAAACAAAATTCGTTTACCATATAGTTGAAATTCCCATAATAGGACAAAATGCCTTCCAAGTTTGGTTAGTTTGCCCTGTCATTAGGAATTGTGACTTATAGGTAAAAAAATAGGGCAAAATTAACTTTCAGGTAAATAATGTTAGAACGGCAGCCATATTAAATTAATTTTGTGGTATCCATCTTGATTGTATTGGAAAATGAAAAATAATTTTTTGTGAAATATAGTGTAATCAAATTTTAGTTCGATAAAAACATTTAATAATGATTGTATACCATGACGACAAGATAGTTTTGTGTTGTTTACATCACCAATCCTCAAAAATCAGAATTTCAAGAATTTTGAATAATTTTTTATTTTCACTAATTTTATCTTTTATACGGGCGCTCGAATTTTATCGAAGTATTATCATCATGTTAACAGAAAAAAACATAACCGCAGTGGGTTTTGTCTTTATACAGTGCGAATCACCTTTATCATCGTTGCAAATATTTGAAGTAAGTTCTTTGATCATTCAAGATGTCATTTTTTAACAAAGATGGACAATATCTCTACTACTCTACTGTTTGTTTATACATACATAACCACAGATCCTGCAGAACCGAATGTCACATGCGTAGTTCGTTGTTAAGAACGTCACGGCACTCGGCGCCTAGATGTCAGATTCAAGTAAAGCGTAGCACATATTTACGAATATATTACGTCCATTGGCCCAATGTTGAATGAAACTGCCCTAAATATAACTAAAACGCCTTGGTCGAAACGCCTTGCTGGACCTATTATCGACTTCCATATTTTACTTTGACTTTATTCCCCACATTGGTAATATACACTTAAATTTTACTTGAAAATGACCTGTGGTGATTTGGTCGCCGACCTATTTATAGGGCGATTTTACGTCAATTTGACTTTAAATGTTGCTTGGGCAGGTCTCTGCTTTTATCTTTAAATTGAAATATAAGACGTCATATAAGACCAAAGCAGTCGTGGGATGTGTTTCAATGGTAATTCTACTAATTTTGTAATTAATTACGTATACTTTGAATATAATATCCCGGGCATGAAGCCGATCTAAAGTATTACGCAAATAAAATGTTAGTTGAAGTACACTTGAATAGCGCCGGGGACTTCGTCCTTGCCCCTTACGCAGAAGGTAACGCGATCGAATCCAGCTTGATGAATGTATGTTTTTTATGTTTTATTTTGACATTTGGAGAAACAATAGTGCACAGATTTCATACGTTTTGAACAAGATATCATTTTTACTTAAAACGCCTGCATAAGTTTGTCACCTTTGTTAGCGTCATCAGAGCATGAATAATTCTAAATATCTTATACCCACAACTATATTAGCAAATTTTTTAAAAAAAAATTCGCTTATGGGGAGATCTGTGTATATATATATATATATATATATATATATATATATATATATATATATATATATATACATATATATATATATATATATATATATATATATATATATATATATATATATATATATATATATATATATATATATATATATATATATCCGACCGATAACTCAAAAAATAATGGACCGATCTTGATAAAATTTGCAGAGTACCTTCCTTTTGCAGGTGGCTTAGACAAGTTCGTTAGCCAGGAAAATCGGACCAGGTTTTCCGGGAAAATTTTGTGTTTTATTTATAAAAAAATTCATATCCGGAAATGACAAAGTAAGGGCAACCAAATTTGGTAATCGTATTTGTATTATAAAGAGTGAACTCTGTACCAAAATTTAGATCCCTAGCTTTAAAGACAAAGAAGTTATGGGCAGTTAAAGCAATAAATGTTGGAGTTTTCCTCAAAACGTCAAACTCGCAATATTAAACGTCAAAATTGGCAATGTTTAGTCAAAGAATGTAAAACAAATACCATTTGTGAAAAGAAAATGTTGCAAGAAGACTGTTCTGCAAACCCTTAAGTTTCAGATTCAATCGTCATTGCCCTTCATTTTACTAAAATGTTTACAGAAAATCCATTTCAAATAGACCCTTTCTCTGTAGCTTTGGCTGTCAGTTTAGTTAAGTTTGGTAGCTGTTTGGATATTTATCTGTAGGTTTAGTGAAGTTTGTGGTTTAATGGCCTATAATTTTTTTTTAGCTAATTATCGTGGAACAAATTTGTTAATGCATTTTTGCATTTTTTATCGAAATATGATGCGTTTATCTTAAAAAAATCTGGACGCAGTAAGTGCGTTTTGGTAGCGAATTTTCGGTAAATTTGCAGTTTAGCTCCCGAACGCTTTTCAAAACACTGTTTTCAGAAACCTGCCTAGCCCCCCCCCCCCTGGATCCACAAATCCCAAGAAACATTTCTTGTTCACACTCCCCAAGGAAGTTACGGGACCAGGAGTGAGTAGGGGTGCATCATTTGTTTAGCTAATTTTTGTAGAACAAATTCGTGAATGCATTTTTCCATTTTTTGTCGAAATATGATGCGTTTGTAAGAAAAAAATCTGGACGCAGTAAGTGCGTTTTGGTAGCGAATTTTTGATAAATTTGCAGTTTAGCTCCCGAACGCTTTTCAAAAAACTGTTTTCAGAACCCTGCCTAGGCCCCCACCCCTCTGGATCCACAAACCCCAAGAAAAATTTCTTGTTCACACTCCCCAAGGAAGTTACGGGACCAGGAGTGAGTAGGGGTGCATAATTTGTTTAGCTAATTTTTGTAGAACAAATTCGTGAATGCATTTTTCCATTTTTTGTCGAAATATGATGCGTTTGTAAGAAAAAAATCTGGACGCAGTAAGTGCGTTTTGGTAGCGAATTTTTGATAAATTTGCAGTTTAGCTCCTGAACGCTTTTCAAAAAACTGTTTTCAGAACCCTGCCTAGGCCCCCACCCCTCTGGATCCACAAACCCCAAGAAAAATTTCTTGTTCACACTCCCCAAGGAAGTTACGGGACCAGGAGTGAGTAGGGGTGTATAATTTTTTTTAAACTAATTTTCGTAGAACAAATTCGTTAATGCATTTTTGCATTTTTTATCGAAATATGATGCGTTTGTAAGAAAAAATCTGGACGCAGTAAGTGCGTTTTGGTAGCAAATTTTCGGTAAATTTGCAGTTTAGCTCCCGAACGTGTTTCAAAAAACTGTTTAGAAACCTGCAGGTGAGGTCCTAGTAATGTTTCTGAAAACAATTTGTTGAAAAGCGTTCGGGTGCTAATCTGCAAATTTACCAAAGTTTCATTAAATTCTTCAAATTTCAATAACTCAATTTGCTATTAACGTAAGCTTTGTTGGATAGAAAACCAACATTTAAGTTTATTTTCGGAAAATTTTTGTATATTTTCAAACCATAAGTAATTTTGATAAAATATAGTACATTGTTTCTACCACATAGGCTATACTGGTAATCAAATTGATACCTGCTCGCATTTGCCATTAAAAACATTTTTCTGGAAAATCACTTCCATAACACATTTGCTGCATCTAGACTTTTGAAAAATGTTTTTATATTTTCAAACAATAAATTTATTTCAATGAAATATGGTACATTGTTTCTACTATATAGGCAACCAAGTTTGATGCCTGCTTTCATCAAAGAAAGACATTTGCTATTAAAAATATTTTAAAGAAAATTCGCTACCATAACGCACTTGCTGTGTCCCGAGATTTTTATATTCTTCTGCAGGTAGTCGGTCACTAACGATTTAGGGAGGTTCAACGACACCAAACTTAACATATCTCGTTTGGCGGAAATATCTGTAATCTTTTATTATCCATCGGACGTGTTTCTGCCGGAGACTGCCCATAGACGGCGGAGTCAGGTTCATACATTTTTGATTATTACTGTATATATATATATATATATATATATATATATATATATATATATATATATATATATATATATATATATATATATATATATATATATATATATATATACTTTCGAGGACGTTTAGATGTCCTGGTTGTCTAAAATTTTTTATTAATTTTATATTCTCCTCAATAATGTGGTGGTTATTATCTTAAATATGTCGGACGACGGAAGATCTATCTATAGTACCGTACTCTAATTATGCAAAATGTTCTTTGAATCTTATTCCAATAGATCTTTTTGTTTGTCCGACGTATTTGAGATCACAATCTTTACAAGTTATTTCATATTTTTTCCCGTACTCTCCTTGTCTTTTGGGTTACCCAGCAAGTTTTTTAAAGTATTTTTTGTCGAAAATGTTAGTTGCAAATTGGCTTGTTTTAAAATATTATCTAGACCTGTCGTGATTCGAGGTTCAAATGGTAAGCAAACAAAGTTTTTTTCGGCTTCTTTCTGCTAAAAGTCGTTCATTCCACTTACATTTTCTTTGTTTCCTGTTTGTTAATTAATCTCTCCACTAGACAAGCATTGTATCCGTTATATTCGGCCACGCTCTTAATATACTTTAATTATTTGGTATATCTACTTTTACTTAAAGAAAAATTAATTAACCTGGTTACTAAAAGTTCCGACTGGCCTTTTTTTGTGCGTACGTATGATGTGAGTCATTCGAAATGTAGCTTAGAGTGGTGGTTTCCTTTCTATGGACATCGAGTTCTGAAGTGTCTTTAGTACAACATCTAGAAAGGTAATTTATTATCAATTTCAAATTCGTGGGTAAATTTTATGAATCAAATTAATTGTTTAATTTGATAATAAAATCCTCAGTTCTGCAAATGTTTCTGTTAGACACTGCGAAAGTATCATCCACGTAAAGAAACCACAGTCTAGGAAAATACTCACTTTCACTTTCAAGGTTTGTTTCAAATTTACTAATGAAAAAGTTTGCAATAAATGGCGATAGCGGGATCCCCATTGCCGTGCATTAGGTTTGTTAAAAAACTCATTTCTGAATTGAAAAATATTTTGTTGCAGTTAAATGTTCCTTGCAGACCTCTTCATTTAGGTTATTCATTTTTAACAACTTTTCTCAAAAACTTTTTTGTTTGACGACTAAGCTTTTAAACTCAACCACTTTGATAAATCGTATGTCGGGGAATCTACAGCCGAAATAATAGGTCTAATTGATTTTCCCGGTCTATGAATTGTTGAACGTGGAATAAATAATTCCATGCCAGCTTGGATATTTTTGGTGACTTTTGTGAGATATCAGAGAGGTCAGGATGAGAGAAGCAGATTGACGTCTATAGAAATGAGGAAAATAATCCCGCATTTCGTCCCAGTTCGTGGAGTTGTAGTGCCAAACGATACGTGGGTGTGATGACTGTGTGACTTCGGATTGCATTGCGCAGGAAGCAGTAACCATGCCGTGGTCTGAGCGACCCAGGGGGCGGTGACTGATGTCTTATAGCATTCAGGTTTTGTAGTAAGAAGAAGATCCAAGGGATTTGAGCTGTATGTTGGGATGCGAGGAAAGTAAGTAAGTTGCTGAACCATATTGGCTAAAGAATTGCTGACTGCAAAGGCCTCCGCTGCTCTCCCTTGTGGATCGGTGTTTGAAGATCCTAGCTATTCATTATTATGGACATTGAAGTCACCAAGAATAGTTACCTCGGAGGAAGGATATTCAGAAATCAGACGGTCGTTTTTTCAGAAAAGTAGTCGAAGAGCTGGACAAAGTTGTCAGAAAGTGACCAGTAAATGCAACAGATAAATTTAGTTGCAGCCCTGAGTGAGAGTTTCATCCAAAGAATATGTTTTTTTCCAGCTTCTAAATTGGGGAGTCTGGTGCAGGGTAGATTCCTACGGACGTATGCGCACACACCTCCATGCAATCTAACGGAAGTAAGGAGCTCATACCCTGGGAAATTAAGATGATTACTGGCGGTTTTGGCACTGATCTTGGTTTCGGTGAGGAAGAGGAATTGGGGCCTATTAACCTGGAGAAAATGGTGGACGGAGTTCAGGTTAGAATTTAGGCCACATATATTCGAGAAGGATATGGCAAATCGTGATGCCGGCGCCCTCTGCACACCCCTCTCCGGAGATCCGAATGGAGGGATATTTTATCTCTGGAATATTTTGTAAAAGGTGGATCCATGATTTTTGTTTATAAGAGAAACCGACTCATACACCAGAACCGGAAACGCCCGTTGGGACTTCACCGGCCACTTGATGTAAGGGGTGGTACCTCCTCGGGCGTGAAAAAATCCTTTACTATCACGTCAAGGAAGAGTCCACTACCACTTGCCAATATATATATACACACACACACACACACACACACACACATATATATATATATATATATATATATATATATATATATATATATATATATATATATATATATATATATATATATATATATATATATATATATATATATATATATATATATAACATATATCCACATGATAATTCAAAAAGTTATTACCCGATTTTGTTAGCACCCGACAAAGGAACGCTTTCCATTGTTTTTGGGTAAGATCACTTCAGGGGTTAGGGGTGCGTGATTTCGTGAAAATTCACACTTTTTCGTTAAAACTTTTGAGTCATATAACATTTCAGAACTTGATGGGTACAGGAATACCATTATTTTCTTTGTGATGAAGTGGTGGACCCTGAATTGATTCCATGAGAACGTCTTTCTAAGGAGAGTAGATTGTCACAGCTACGTGGAAGTTATGATTGAATTTGCAGCACTATTTCTTGTAGAAAAAGTTAGCTGGAAATCAGCTTACTTTAAATGCTCTCGAGACCCTTCGTGATTCGCGGTTCAAATTGTAAATCAAGATGAAATAATTAATAATGTTAACCAAACAAGTGAATTTTTTCTATGAAAATTTGTAACACGGTCTCATACTACTTAACTAGTTAGAGTTTTCGAGAAAAATAGATACCAACCAGCTAATGCATTCCATAATTGACTTTCTATAAGAGCAGATAAAAATATCACATACGCGTGAGAGACATTTTTTGTTTTATCTTTGTTTCAATTCCCAAGTGCCATAAGCTGTCTAAATGACGAATTCCAAGACGCTGGTATTAAATTCGCATTAATTTTTTAATGTGCATTAGAAAGGTGGTATGTAAACATCTTATTACATGTCTGTAAAGAAACATATAAAAGGAAGAAGAAACAAATTGTACGTGGCGATGATTTTTTCATCTTGTCTCGTTAAGAATAGTAATTTAAGTTCTGGGTGAAGGAAACGGCAAATAGCAGCAAGTCAAGTTACGCCTATGCGTGGTGTACACCTTGCGCTTTTAATTTCTTTTCTTAAAGATACAAATAGAAGAAACACGCTGAAGAATGTGAATTATTCTCATGTCTGTAATACAGAGAAGATCTTTATGAGTAACATAGCACTGAATTATTTGATTTTTATAGGAGACGGCTGCGGCAATCTCAATAACTAATGATTCAGATATCATCAGAGAGCATCCAGTGTTGAGAAAAATTATTTTATTTCCGAGAATTATTATCGAAGCAATCCTGGAGTGAAAATTGCCACTCAACTGGCAGATATTATCGCCTAAGAGACTATATTCTGCACAAGAATGTGATATCAGATATTTATATAAACGAGACAGAAAAACCTCGTTGATTGCCTCGAGTTTTCTTTTTATCGACGAGTATTCCTATTCTGAAATGAAGCTTGGATGATACAAATGATACATTTTAATCTGCTGGGTTATTATCTTTCGCCATTTCCACTAACCCATTATATACCACATTATAACAAAATACCGCGACGATATAATCACTAGAAACTTGGTGGAAATCGTAGCAAGGACTATTAAAGCGAAAAAGTGGTACTATAATACCATATACCCATTAAATAATGATGCAGAAGACATTGTGCTATATTTCCAGTTGTTCAACTGATTGAGTCACTGAAATCAGTCCACGTAAATTAATAATGGATTTAAGGTTTTATGTTCAAGTAAAAATTTGAGATGAGACTAAAGCAATCTATTTTCATTTTAGAGAATTTTCTTAAAAAAAATTCACTAATAAAGAGATACCGACCTTTGAATTAAAAAAAATTCTTCAAGTGAGCGCTAATTAGGCCCTCTAGAACACATATCCGGGGTCAGTTTCAATTTATATATATATATATATATATATATATATATATATATATATATATATATATATACAGTGTGTACACGGATTGAGTGTGGGTAAGGTATAAGTGACAAAAAAAAATTCGAATTAGATTAGGAATTCTGGGAATCGCTCCTGCTTTGTCTTAAACTAAGATGTTGAGAAAATGAACAAAATCAATTAATATACAGGGTGGTTTATAACTGATGTAATGAAATGTATTAAGAGTAAACTACCTTCGTTTATGAAGATACCGCAAAAAGTTATTAACAAAAATTGTTTATAATTAACATTTATGACAGGTTCTCAATTTTCAAATAGATCAGCCTACTATGAATTTTTTTAGCTGCGACTTTATTTAAATGACGTTCGACGGCTTCTGTGATTAGGTGTACTTTAAAAAATACTTGAAACTGTATTAAAAAAAAGTCTTTATCATAATTAAACTTTGGGTAGATTTGCTTTCATCTCAACCAATAAAAAAATTTAAGTAAATGCACAATTGGACATTCGAAGCAATAATTCGCGAGTTGCATGGCTACTTGAGCTCTGCCTTGTTGTTCGTTTTCCGGGATACCACTTATTTGGAAAATTGAAACGTCGATTTTATTTGTCACGAACGGCAAGCTTCTGTATTTAAAAATGTTAACAACAGAACAAAAAGTGTGTTTTGTGCAGTGCTATGGTTTGGGTGAAGAACATTCTTATCAGGGAGTGATAAGAAAATTCCTTGAACGCTGGCCAAATTATTCGGTTTCCGCTACTGGTGTAAAAAAAGTTGTTACAAAATTTATGTGTACTGGGAGTGTTTTAAATGCTAAGAAGACAAAATCCGACCTAAATGAAGAAGACAATGCTGCAGCTGCATTAGCTATGGATTCTGTTAGGCGTTTTCTGATATTATCAGAAATTGTCAATAGTAGCAAATCGCATTTGCAACAAATTTATCGTACCAACAAGGTGAAACTTTTCAAAGCAAAACTTATACACACTTTGGAAGAAAATGACGAGTCAAAACGATTAGATTTTTGTTTATGGTACGGCGATCAATATCTACAAAATCACAATTTTGGCAGAAGTATTATTTTTTTGGACGAATCCACTTTCACCACTAATGGGGTTGTAAATTCCCAAAATTCACGGCATTGGTCTATGGAGAATCCAACTTATAGACTTAATTGCAGAAGACAATGCCATAAAAAAGTAAATGTGTGGTGTGCTGTTTCTTACACTGGGATAATTGGGCAATATTTTTTTGAGCGGAATATGAACCAGTACAGTTATCTGGAAATGCTGGAAAATATTCTTCAAGACCATTTGCATAACATGTCACTAGAAGATAGACAAACAGCATACTTTCAGCATGACGGCCACCCAGAACATGCAACAGGAATCGTTCGAGAATGGTTAGATCGCGAATTTCCTGGGCGGTGGATTGGTCGATATGGGCCAATACCTTGGCCTCCCAGAAGTCCCGATCTTACCTTAATGGACTTTTATGGCTATCTCAAACAGAAAGTCTACGCTGCTCCATTAAACAACGAAGTTGATTTCTTGAAACTGAGGTTGAGAGAGGCAATTGACGGTATTCCAATTCAACATATTCAAGATGCCTACAAAGCATTTACTAAACGGGCTGAGTTATGTGTATCGGTTGGTGGCAGCACATTTGAATATTTTCTTTATTTTTCATTGTTCGTTTTGATTTTTGTTAGCAAAAAGCGTTTTGTATTTTACTAATAAATTATTATTTAACATTGCATGGTTACTTACTTTGCGCACCTGCGTTCAGAAAGCCACAGGTAAAAAGCTCCATGTTGATAGGGGAAAGATGTTAATAATTTACTTGAAAATTCAAAGTAGGCTGATCTGGTTGAAAATTGAAAGCCTGTTATAAATTTTAATTCTAAACAAGTTTTGTTAATAACTTTTTGCGGTATCTTTATATTATATTTATCCATAGTATGTATTTTCTTCCTGCTTCTAAATTGGGGAGTCTGGTGCAGAGTAGATTGCTACGGACGTACACGCACACGTCTACATGCAATCTAAAGGAAGTAAGGAGCTCGTACCCCGAGAAATTAAGGTGATTAGTTGCTGTTTTGGCACTGATTTGAGTTTTGGTGAGGAATAGGAGTTGGGCCTATTAGCCGGGAGGAAATGGTGGACGGAGTTCTGGTTAGAATTTAGGCCAAATATATGTTAAATCTTGAAGCTAGCGCCCCCTGTACACCCCTCTCCCGGATATCCGAATGGAGGGGTATTTTACCTCCAGAATCTTTTGTAGAAGGAGGATCCATTATCATTTTTGCTTATAAGGGAGACCGACTCATACACCAGAACCCAAAACGTCAGCTTCAAAATATTTGGTTGTCGTGGCAAAAACGGAAATCATAGTCTGTGATTGGTCGTCTGAAGCAATGTTAAATGTTTAATCAAGCTTTGTCAAACTGGGCATACATCTTTCAGTCGTCTTCATAAATAAAAATCTAAACAACTCAAATTAGGCGACTTAGCTGGCCTAGGAAACAAACCTGCTGTTTCTATCCACCTGCCATAAAACGCCTGATCGATGTCTCACATTTAACCATTTCCCGCTTACTGGTATACTACACATACCACAAATTTAACAATTTTTATCGATGCTGCTTTGCGGTATGCTTTATGTACCGCCTGCTTGATATATACTTTGACATGCGCCTTGGGCTGTGCAGCTAAAAAAATCTGATCGCTGGCTGAAGGTGCCTACACCTCCGCTTCTGTAATGCGTTGAAGTTCCAAATGATTAGTTACAAATTTAAGTGAACTAAAACAAAAACTAATGGCAAGTAAGTACCTACATATGATTTTTGTAATGTGTTAGTAGCCGGTTATACCATAATTATAAATAATTAGATAAAAATGTTGCTTTTGATCGTCATTTACATGTGATATTTCCAATATACCACAACGCCATAATTAAAATTTTGTGATAAATTTTTGTGTGTTAGGGGGAACGTTCCGATTTACTGACTTGGAAATGTAAATCCCGAAGAGTTTGATGTTTTTCTGGCAGAAATACCTTCTGATCGAGTATCGGCCGTCGAATTTGATGAGGAGGAGGGAGTGAAAAGTGCTGTTTCTCCCATGGATAGAGAGGAAATTGCTGTTGAAGCTACTCCTACACAAAATTTATCCTATTCAGAAGATGATGAAGACCCAAAAGACGATCTTCTGCTATCACATCGTGTGTCAAATAACAGATTTATTTGGAGAAAGCCCCAAAGAGTTACCAAAACAAGCAATCAGGGGATACTTTTTAAGAAAAAGTTGACCCGGAAACATATCTGATGACATTGAATTGCCAGTTAATATTTTTGGGTACCTTGTAAGCCAACAAATTATAGAACATTTTGTTTTTCAAACAAATCTTTACGCCATCCAGCGCGAAAAACACCTGTCGCTACAACTGTGAGAGAAATAAAAATATTTTTGGCCATAAATATTTTGTTGGGCGTGAAAAGGCTTCCCAACTACCGGGATTACTGGTCAGCGCAACCGGAGCTGAGGGATCCTCATATTTCAACTCTAATGAACCGCACTCGATTCGCTTGGCTCTTAGCACATTTTCACCTAAATGATAAGAGCCTCGGTGGTTCAATGGTAGGAACGTGTGCCTCTGAACCGGAGGGTACTAGGTTAGATACCAGTGTTCTCCTTTCGCTTTTTCAGTACATACTGTAACACTAAGATCAACCAAGGTTATGGCATTGTATTTGAGCAAGTTTAATGTATGCCCGCTCCGCCCTTCGGAGGGGGCGTAAAGCCGCCGGCCCGGTGTCCGTGCACTGTTGGGCACGTTAAAGATCTCAACCCTCCCTACAGAAAGGCAGGAGTTCGGCAAAAAAATAGTGAGGTGAAACTGGTCCCTCGTGTCGGTGATTGTCCATAATCGCGGAAATAGACCGACGTTAAAGAAGCAAAAACACACACACCTACACCATAAGGCTGTTCAACCAAAGCGCGGGGTTCGATGCCAGATCATTTCTATGACAATTCACTACCATAACGCACTTGCTGCGTCCAGACTTTTATAATTTTTGCAACATTGACATTTACAGCTCAACGGGCTCGTTCTAGACAGATTTACACAATCTTTGATAGACCACGATCATCTCTTAATTAATTGTAATTACAACATAAATGGCACGAGTTAAGTACAGTTATCTGTCCTAAATACCGCATGTTATGAAATTCAGTTAAATTAAACATTTTTTATTTGTTACTAGTAACCAGTGACATTACTGACACGATCAGAGCAGTAATGCTCAGGACTAACATGCTAGGATATTTATGTTGTTGTTTGCTGTTAATTGGCAATACTGTTAATGAGTCAGTGTGCCACTGTGTGCCAGGGCGGTATGTGCATGTACGCCATTTTTCTAACACATCACGATCTTGCCCTTGTTCTCCTTTGTTTTTAGAGTAGACTCATAAAAAGGACAAGCAGTTTAAAGTAATATTTCTTTTTAATGATATAACTAAATTCCAGTTTCCTTCCAATAAAATTTGAAATCGCTTCCGTAAGTCCGACCATTCTCTTAATTGATATGTTTAATAAATAAATATTATAAAGACACCTGTCAAAAACGAAAAATTCTGGACGCAGCAAGTGCGTTATGGTAGTGAATTTTCATAAAAATGTTTGTAATAACACATATGTGTGTTTTTTTAAGAAAGCAGGCATCAAATTTGGTTACCAGTATAATCTATATCTCAGAAACAATGTGCCATGTTTCATCAAAATAACTTTATTGTGTGAAAATGTACAAAATTTTCCAAAAGTAAACTTAAAGTGTTCCCGAAAAAACACGTTTCTTGGTCAACCTTATAGGTTAATAGCAAATTGAGCTGTTCAAATATGAAACATTTGATCAAAATTCGCTACCATAACGCACTTGCTGCGTCTAGAATTTCTTTTCTTACAAACATGCATTATATCTCGATGGAAAATGCAAAAATGCAATAACATAAGGCGTGTTTAATTAAAAAAAAAAGGAAATTTGTATCACCAATGACTTATGGGCCACCCTGTGATTGTAGAAATATTATTTTTAGATGTAGCTCAAGACACTCTATAATTAATATATACAAATTTTTTTCATATCTTATATAATAACGGATATATTGAGATTTATTGATTTTTTTACGAAAATTCGACAAAAATTATATACCATTAAACGATAAACTCTATAGCTAAGGCTACTGCCAAGCATCAGAGAAAGGGTCTATTTGAAATGAATTTTCTGCAAATATTTTAGTAAAATGAAAGACAATGACGGTTGAAATTAAGACTTTAGGGTTTGTAAAACATTCTTCTTGAGACATTTTATTTATATAGCCCGTATTAGATTTAAGTTATTTGCCTAAATGTTGCCAATTTTAAAACGCCACTTTGACGTTTTGAGGAAAACCCCAATTTATTTTTCTTAAAATGCCTATAACTTTTTTGTCTTTTGACTTACATAGCTAAATTTTGGTAGGTAGCTTACCTATAAGGATATAAACCAGCGTACCAAATTTGGTTACCCTTACTTTGTTAATTCCGGAGATATAAATTTTTTTCGAAAGAAAACACAAAATTTTCCGGGAAAACCTGGGCAGATTTTCTGGCTAACGAACTCATCCAAGCCATTTGCAAAAGGAATTTTTTCACCAAATTTAATCAAAATCGGCCCATTATTTTTTGAGTTATCGGTGTGATACATATATATATATATATATATATATATATATATATATATATATATATATATATATATATATATATATATATATATATATATATATATATATATATATATATATAATATATATATATATATATATATATATATATATATATATATATATATATATATATATATATATATATATATATATAAACATATAAAAATTGAAACTGACCCCGGATATGTTTTCTGGGGGGCCTAATTAGCGCTCATTTGAAGAAATTTTTTCAAAATTCAAAAGTCGGGATCTCCTCATTAGTGAATTTTTTTAAAGAAAATTCACTAAAAGGCGATAATATAGATTGTAGTGAATTTTCTTTAAACAAAATTCACTAATGTGGAGATTTTTGAAATTTGAAAAAATGTCTTGAAATGACCGCGAACTAGGTCCCTAGAACCCCTATCCAGTTTCAATATATGTATATATATATATATATATATATATATATATATATATATATATATATATATATATATATATATATATATATATATATATATATATATATGTGTGTGTGTGTGTGTGTGTGTGTGTGTGTGTGTTGCATGACGGGATGGTTTTGAATGTTTCATTCATCAACCACAGACTTTTATCCTAAAATTTCGTTTCGAATCATAACCACACCCAGTCCGGCAACCCTATAAGTAGCTTTTCTCATCAACAGGTAATAACTGTATTCGCGGATTCTTCCGATTATAAATGAAAACCAAATATACACATATATCCACAATCCCATGTAAACACAATCATTAAATTAGTGTTACCAATAATTCAAAAAGTAATGGTCCGATTTTGACCAAATTTGGCACATACCTTCCTTTTGCAAGTGGCTTGCACAAGTTCGTTAGTTAAGCAAATCAGCTTAGCTTTTCCCGGAAAATTTTGTGTTTCCTTTAATATATATATATATATATATATATATATATATATATATATATATATATATATATATATATATATATATATATATATATATATATATATATATATCCGGAAATAACAAAGTAAGGGCAACAATATTTGGTACGGTGGTTGCTGTCTGTAAAGTGTATCCTATGTACCAAAATTCAGATATCTATCTTAAAAGACAAAAAAGTTAGAGGTAAATTAATTTTTAATTAATTAAATCTGATTCAAGAAAGTTAAAACCTCAAAAATGATTTAGTACGAATGTAAGTGAAAATTACTACAAGAAACGACTAACAAGCTCTTATGTATGTATCTAAGTCGTTATTTTCCTTGATTTCGTTAAAATATGAGCAAAAAATCCATTGTAAATTAAAATGGTTATGGGTAAATTGTAAAACGTTGAACAATTAACATGTATTATGGGATATACCTGCTAGTACATACATGTTGAGCGTATCTCAGTGGCCTAAGTCCGTGTACATTGGATTATCAATTCCTATATGGCGAGTTCTAATCCTAGTTAGTGACTTTACTTTTTGTCAATTTTTTTTTAGTCTCATTTCATTTTACTGTTATCTAATCAGATTGTTGTTATTCCGATAAATTGTTTAGCGCGTTTTTGTATAAAAAATAATTTAATAAAGAGAAGATGAAAGTTTTAAGATTTAGTTCAATTTGAATGGCATATATGTTTGTTTGTTCTTGCCCTAACATAGTGAAACCGTTCCATATTTAATACAGTCGTAGACTTTTGCCGTGGCTTCACAAATCACAAATGCTTCTTTTAGTAAATTTCCCTAAAAAAAACGAGGAGATCCCGACTTTTGAATTTAGAAAAAACTTCTTCAAATGAGCGCGAACTAGCCCCCCTAGAACGCATATCCAGGGTCAGTTTTAATTATATATATATATATATATATATATATATATATATATATATATATATATATATATATATATATGTATTTTTTTTGTCACATTTGTCTATGAGAATTAAGTTTATGGACTTTGTTACTTCTATGGTCAAAGGCCGTTAAGTTAAGTTAGGTTTATGGCTTAACGGTCTATAATTTTCAGATAATTTTCGTAGAAAAAAATCGTTAATGAGAAGACCGCCGCTTTTGAATTCTAAAAATATTTCTTCAAATGATCGCAAACTAGGCCCCCTAGAATCCATATCCGGGTTAACTTTTTATTTACAGATATACAGAGTGACGCATTTCTACGGTAAAGCACAATATAATTGTTATTATGCAAGATACGAGACAAAATTGTATACGTTACTTATAGGGTGTCTTGAACTGCATCTTATAAAATTCTTTTGGCAATGAAAGGCTGGCCCATAAGTGGTTGGTGATAGCCAATTTTTTTTGATTATTCCATACTGTATTTTTAATCGAAATATGGTGCATGTTTGTAAAAAAAATCGAGACGCAGTAAGTGCGTTTTGGTAGCTCATTAAATGCTTCAAAATGCAATAACTCAATTTGCTATCAACATAAGGTTCGTCGGCTAGGAAACGAGTTTTTTGGGAAATATTTAAAGTTTATTTCCGCAAAAATTTTGTACACTTTCACACAAGTTATTTTGATAAAATATGGTACATTTTTTCTACTATATATAAGTACACTTGGAGAACACCCAAATCACCATAACACATATTTCAGAGACCTTACGATCGTTTCGTTGACCAAGTCAACATCTTCAGAGGAAGAAAAATTCTAAGATTTTTTTTTCTTCCTCTGAAGATGTTGACTTGGTCAACGAAACGATCGTAAGGTCTCTGAAATATGTGTTGTGGTGATTTGGGTGTTCTCCAAGTTTACTTATTAGTGCTCATCACAGGTTCCAGTTTTCACATAGTGTCTACTATATATGTTATCTGGGGACCAAATTGATGCCTGCTTGCATTAAAAAGAGATATTTGGTATTAAAAATATTGTTATGAAAGTTCACTACCACAACGCACTTGCTGCGTCCATAAAAATAGCAGTTCAAAGTAGAGTTTAAATTTGAGTCACCGAAGTAATATTCAGGAAAACCGCCAGTGCAGTTTATTTTGTAAACCCGTAATTGTTTTTGGTGAGAAAGAATTGGCTTATTTAATTTTTGATATTATATATAGTGTTTTTATTTATCTTCCTCATATTTCATACATACAGGTGTCCCTAATATAGAGTTTTCTTAAAGGAATTGACAGCGTCTTGTCGACACTACTGTTTTTTTATTTTCTTTAATTGTCCAATCACACGCATCGAATAACCGAGGGTTGTAATACCACCACATTGTGTACCCTTGTGCCTCCAACCTTCAAGTTAAAGTAGGCTGCCGAAATAACTTGAGGTTTGGAGGAGTACCAATATTTTCCAATGTGTTATCACTCACTGTGCCCCAGGAGTGGCCCGAGTGTTGGGACATTGTAAAATATCGTTCTTTTTATTGTCGTCCTATAGTAAAAGTCTCCTTCAAAAACTGGGAACCGAACCTGTTAGAAATAAGAGAAATATTGCGACTAGAGTTTCCGGAAAATTACATGCCTGTCCCAAACTGAAATAGAAATCCGGTATTACCGTTTTTATTTTTCATACCCTATACACACCAGTCAGCCTTGTTGAGAACCATATCTTAAGTACAAATATTTCCATTGTAAATATAGTTTGCACCTAAATTGGTATATACATATATACAGGGTGTTACAAAATAGTGGGCCAACCCGCTAACCACGGATTCCCGAGACTAAAATGTTATGACTTTTCTCATAACATTTTTCTTCTGGGGGCCCCGTTTTCGAAATACAGAGTGTTGAAACTGAACTTAAAAAATAATTTTTCATTTATAATTTTTATGTTTTTGACGTTCTCTCCATGAAATTTTGCACGTAGTCTTACTTTAGATCTATACGCCATCTAAATAGATGAGGAGATAAAAATGAAATCCCAAGGGGGGTACACGAGGGGTGGAACAAGTATTGACCCTCTAAACTTTTTTGTGCGCACGCCAATGATTTCAAAACAAATGGATTTGATTACACAAAATAATTTTATAACTTTTGTTTCTAAAGTTGAATTTTGATAAATCGACTAGTTTATAAGTTATTGTAAGTTGTATGGTCGGACCCAAACAGGTGAGAAATAACCTACGAAACCTTTTTTCATTTCTAATTTTTATGTTTTTGAAGTTATCTCCATGAAATTTTGCACGTAGTCTTATTTCAGAACTAGACACCACCTGTGTAGATGAGGAGAGAAAAATCAAATCCCAAGGGGGGGGGGGGTACAGGGGGGTGTAACAAGTATTGACCCTCTAAACTTTTTTGTGCTCACTGCAATGGTTTCAAAACAAATTACTGTTGTTAGACAAAATAATTTTATAACTTTTGTTTTTCTAGTTGAATTTTGATAAAACGACTAGTTTATGAGTTATTGTAAGTTGTATGGTCGGACCCAAACAGGTGAGAAAGAACTTACAAAACGTTATCTCCATGAAATATAACATGTAGTCTTATACCACGACTAGACGATATCTGCGTGAATAAGAAAAATTGAACTACAGCATTTTTTTTCGGGCGCCGGTGGTCTAATAAAAGCTAATATCGTAGGATATTTGCGTTCTTAAACGCCGGTGACACGTTTCAATAAATTTAAAAAATTGGATTTTTTTTTATTCATTCGCAATCAGAATAGAGAATGTATTACACAGAAATTGTAGCTCATTCCATTGCCTTAAATATTACTACTTGACTACATTAATACTACTATGTTTTACATATATATATATATATATATATATATATATATATATATATATATATATATATATATATATATATATATATATATATATATATATATAATTAGAAGTCATCAAAACCGTTTTATAACTACAACTTGTATTAAACTTAAACTGTCGCTCTACTATTAACATGAAAACTCAACTAATAAAATGACATAAAAACTCAACTATCAGAAATATCAAGCACCTCAGTACCAATCGCTGTGCAGACTAGTTCAAGGCACAGTGATTTTGAAATTAGTGGAGTAAAAAGACTAAGGGCATGCATAATAAGCCAAAGGTTGCAGTGCTATCGGGCCGGCAAAGACGCGGAAGAGCACTGAGTGAGAAAAAAAAGACGGTGCCCCAGTTCATCATACAGCTAACATTCATGCTTTTCTTAACCAAGATTTTCCAGAACGTTGGATTGGGAGAGGAGGGTCGAATGCATGGCCGCCTAAGTTATCTGATCTAACAAAAATAGACTTCTTTTTTTGGGGTTATATAAAAAATTTTGTTTAGCAGACACAACCATCTTCAAAAAAAGATACGAAGGCAAGAAGTATTTGATAATATTAGGCAATTGTTCTCAAAAAATGCGCACCAGAACTTGCTCCTGTCCTGGCTCGTCTGTTTCAGACATCTTACAATAGAGGCATATTCCCTAGTAACTGGAAAACTGCTCGAGTACAACCCGTCCCCAAGAGAGGATCCAAAGCGCTTCTTAGCAACTACGGGCCTATTTCTCTCCTTTCAGTTGTCTCTAAAGTGATGGAAAAGTATATAAACACCGAACTAAAATTTCTTGAAAAACTCAGTCTATTCCACGACAGACAGTATGGATTCCGTCAGCGCAGATCAACTTCTGACCTCCTTTCCTTTGTCACCCATCCTTAGACACATCCAAAGCATTCGACCAGGTCTGGGACGCAGCGCTGCCTAATAAACTTCCGGCCTATGGCCTACATACCCAAACTCTGTACCTGGACAGCAAATTTCCAACCGGAGCATTTCCGTTGTCGTGGATGGCCATTCCTCTAAACTGTAACCAATTAATGCAGGGGTTCCTCAAGGTTCAGCTTTAGCCCCTACTTTGTTTCTTCTCCACATCAATGACCTCTCTAGTACATCCAACCCAGTTCAGAGTTACGCGGACGACAGCACCCTCCACTCAAATATACAATATTCTAAGCCTGTCTCTTTAGCCCAATTAGATGAGAATCGCAGACTCATGGAGGGTTCTGTCTCCGTGGATCTCCAAATAATATTGGACTGGGGAAGTAGACATCTTGTACAATTCAACCCCATCAAATCATAGACTTGCTTTCTTTCTCATAAGAGATACATCAGCCCTAGACCCATCACAGTAAACAACCAAGTTATTCAAAGTAATGAGTCCTTTTCACTTGTTGGCATTTCTGGGGATCGAAATCTCAATTGGCACAAACATATCACATCAATTGCGAAGCGGCTGCTAAGAAATTATGCTTCCTCTTCCGGGCTCGCAAATACTTTTCACCAGCTAATCTCTATACCTTATATACTTCACAAATAAGACCAAACCTCGAATACTGCTCCCACATCTGGGGTGCTGCTGCTGCTTCTACACTCGATATCCTGGACTCCATTCAGAAGAGAGCTATACGCCTCATCGGTGACCTTACCCTCACCCAAAGACTTCCATCCCTTGCCCACCGACGTGCTGTTGGTGACCTCTCTCTCTTTTATATGTATCTGCACGGGCACTGCTCAGAGGAGCTTTCTTCCATAGTTCCTCCAGCTGTTGCCCCCAACAGATCTACCAGGGGAACAGAGCGAATGCACCCTTTTACTATCCAGGTCACCAGATATAGAACATCTTGTTATGCCCGCTCTTTTGTGTCGAGGACTTCCAAGTTGTGGAATTCCTTGCCGGCACATGTTTTTCCTTCTCCTCCGAATCTCCAAACCTACAAGTCCAGAATTAACAAGTTGCATCTTTCCTTCTTGTCGACACCCACGGTACGATAGTATTTAGGCTGTAAGCCCTCGTGGTGTGTTGTTGAAATTTAAAAAAAAGTGTATTACGAGACGCTAATTATTCTCTTGGAACTCGCTTAAACTAATTTGGTGAGCAAAATGGTAATCATTTCGAACACTTAATTAACTAGTTTTCACTGTTTTTGTGTAGTTATTACATCATTGTCATCACAGTTTTCTGTGATTTGATAATTCTAATTTCAGCTTTAAGTATTATTCTTTTTGTATATTGGTTACACTACATTCTTTAAGGAATATGTCATAGTTGAAACAAGCCGCCACAGAATTTTATTCTTCTGAAGATGTTGATATTGTCAACGAAACGATCGTAAGGTCTCTGAAATATGTGTTGTGGTGATTTGGGCGTTCTCCAAGTGTACTTATTAGTGCTCATCACAGGTTACAGTTTTCACAAAGTTTTCACATACCGCCATTTGCAAGTTTTCTGAAATAATAAAACGAGGTCGGAATAAGTAGTAGGTTTTGAGGATTAGTGACCGTAAATCTTAATATAATTCTTCATATGACCCACAGACGATTAATAATCAAACCAATAGGAGTCTAGACAGAAAACTGTATACAGGTGTTTCAAAAATAATACAGTAATTCCTGTGTATAAATGTACTTTTTTCTTAAAAAACACCAAATACCTCTGTAAATACTGGTTGTATATGGAATCTTTATGAAACTGAGAGAACATTTATTGGTGTATCGAAATTGATTATAATATCCAGGATGTTCTACTTAATTTTCTCGAGAAAACATGACCCTAGTGTTTTTACTCACTATACTGTTTTCAAGGAAGTTTCTTTCTGTATGGATTGAAGTTAAGAGAAGAGCACTTTTTTTTAGATTTTTGGCATGATAGAGTGTTGCATGCTGACATACTAATAAAGATACTGACCG
Source organism: Tillus elongatus (assembly GCA_964006375.1). Lineage (NCBI taxonomy): Eukaryota > Metazoa > Arthropoda > Insecta > Coleoptera > Cleridae > Tillus > Tillus elongatus. The sequence goes on from OZ023263.1 coordinate 220,549,893, forward strand.
ACAAATGTGGCTCTGATGTTTTAGAAAAGTGGCCATAACTTTTGAACGACTCTGTATAAACCCCAACAACTATACACTGGATAAATCGACAAAGTAAGAAAAATTCAAAAATGAAACAATATAGAGGGTGTTACATTTAAAAAAAGTGGGGGTTGGGTTGTATCTAACTTTTGTAACAGCCTGTATATGCAAACATAATTTTAGTTTGTCGCTAACATTAGTACCTGTAAACTTTTGTTCTAATATCTTTTATAATTGAATAATAAAGCAGATATTGAACTTGAAGGCACCTTTAAACCACAATATATATATATATATATATATATATATATATATATATATATATATATATATATATATATATATATATATATATATATATATATAACACCACAGTGGACAAACTACGCACCCAGATGTCTTTGACTTGTGCGAGGGAAGCTTACATACACATATAGACAATTTATTACAACTCGACGTTTCGGCTTTTGTTTTGGAGCTATTTCCAAGGGGTTAAGTAAATATGAAAGGAAATGTACTTTAGGGCCCCAACTTTCGTTTCAATTTTTTTTTATTATTGAATAATAAAGGACATATTGAACTTGAAAGCACTAATAAGTACACTTGGAGAACCCAAATCACCACAACACATATTTCAGAGACCTTGCGCTCGTTTCGTTGACCATGTCAACATCTTCAGAGGAAGAAAAATTCTAAAATTAAACTACTAGCTACCGTGTATTTAAATCGCGTCTAGGTAAACAAACTAGTCCGAAGTAAAATTGTCGTCGAAGACCCATCGTTTGTTTATTGTGTAGTGAAACTACGAGGTCGAAGACCTGCTTTAATCTTCTGGTCGACAAATTTATGAGCCCTTACCTAATATAAGGATAATAGGCTTAAAAGGAACGGTACCGAGTTATTAGAGGAATCTGCACGTTCCCTTTCGATCTAGAAATTTACTATGTGGATATTGGAGCAAGCCGACAACCACATCTGGCGAGACAAACAGCATAACCTCTGCTCACCTTTTTATATAGAAAACTAAATCCGAGTGTTTGGCTCACAATGTTAGCTCTAACAAAGTATAAGTAATTCAACTAAAATACTACATAAAAACTATATTTATATTGATTTTAATTCTTCCTAAACAGTATTTATATTGACTTCATAGATACAAAGAAAACTAAAGAGTCTTTAGGTCGAGACAGGCGTAGAGATTAGTATATGTATGGACCGGCCGAGTTATTGACAGTGATGTATTATTCTACCAGACAAATTAGGAGTGTTTAAGTGGTCAAATGTAAAGTGAAAATAAAGGGCTTGAGATTAAAGGTGCCGCACGATTCAACGAAGTTTTGTTCTTAATCGACGTTGATATAAAAATACTTTCTAATGAATCGAGCCTAGTTTGATGTCTAACATTTTTGACAAGTTTTAAATTTTCTTTGTCAATGCGGTGATTATTATCGCATATATCTTGTGCCACACACGATTTGTCCACCGTACCATATCGTAAATGTGCGAGATGTTCACGAAATCTGGTGGCTATGTTTCTCCTAGTTTGACCCATGTATTTAAGATTGCAATCTTTGCAACTAATCTCATAAATACCGGACATTTCAGTGACTTTGTAATTGTCTTTCGTATTACCCAAAAAAAAATTAAATTACTTTTCGTAGAAAAATCAAATGTAAATCGGCTTTCTTAAAAATACTTTCCAAACCCTTTGTGATTGGTGGTTCATAAGGTAAACACACATTTTTTTTCGATTTTATCTTTCTTAAATGTCGTACATTCAGATATCGTTTTCTTTGTTCTGTGTTTGTTAATCAATTTGTCTATTAAACCATCCGAGTAACCGTTATATCTCCCACATTTTTTATGTATTTTAATTCTGTATTAAATCTATTTTTACTTAACGGAAATTTAATCAATCTGTTTACTAGGAAATTTAAACTAGCCGTTTTTTGTGAAAACGTATGATGTGAGTCGTTAGGAATATAACTAATAGTAGCCGTTTCCTTCTTGTAGACATCGAATTCAAGCGAGCCATTATTTTTATTTTTAATAACTAGTACATCTAGGAACGAAAGTTTATTGTTGATTGCTATTTCGTGGGTGTATTTTATTGAACCAAATTGACATACTTGAACGCACAGTTGGACCACCCTATATATATATATATATATATATATATATATATATATATATATATATATATATATATATATATATTTATATATAAACACGTAATGTCTAAAACTGACCTCCTAGGGTATGAGTTCTAGAGACTCTACTTCGCGCTCATTTGAAAAACTTTTTTGAAGATACTAACATCCGACATCTATAAATAAAATTTTTCTTATGAAAGTTCATCAAAAATTATTTTTTATTTTCAACAAGACAATAATTTTTCAAACTCTCTAATATTTTTATTAAAATAAAAAGCAAATTGTCCTTATAAAACTAATTCTAACAAATTTCACTTATATGAATTCAAAAGTACTGTCATGTAAGTGTAGGACGCCTGTATCATCTGAAATAAAAAATAAAAAACTAGAAATGTTGACCATACACATTTTTGTTTCTTACCTTCATGTACGATGCATAAGAACAGCCCTGCAGTGGCCCATTTTTTATATCAAATATTTTTTGTGTTCTCATAAGTACAATTAAAATATAATATCTGTCCTTTGGATTCCATTCGTACCATTTTACATTATATATCGCTCTAACTAGTTCTTCGTTCTGAAATTAGTTTAAATGTTTAGTAACCTTTCTTAGTAGTTATGCTAATATATGTAGATCATATTCCCGGTTCAGTTTCGCCTAGCACCCCATGTCTCTCTTGATTGATATAAGCAGGATTTGGTCATTATTTCTGTAAACTGTAAAGTATTGCCTCACAATCGTGGACTGGTTTTAAAGATGCCGATAGAGGTCCACTGTTAGCGACTTGGTTTTAGAGAAATTTCGACGGAGAAACAAAATCATTTATTTGATTGGTTCAGATTTTGAAAGACATAAATGAGGATCTAGAACACAAATTCTACATTACAACTATAATACCTGATATGTCTGTGGTTAGTGATGGTGACATTACAAGTTTCCTTCCACCATCACAAGTGGTCAAAAAAAGCACAAAGATAAATTAGTACATGCAGTTTGGTATTTCATTTGAGGAGTTAGATGCACCTACAGTAGTGTCTTAGTGTAGACCATAGCATGTAATATTCTGCAGCACCTTGGGTAACAGTAAGACATACTCCTTTGGGTTCATTTTTTAAATAAACATTTATTTTAGCTATTTGCAAAATTTTTATAAACGCTTTCACTTTACTTGGTCTTTGCAATTGGCAAAAATGGTTTGTAACTTTTGGAGAGTGAAAAAGTTTTAGCTAGTTGAAATGTTCTTGTCTTCCTGTAGATCAGCCCTATTCTATGTGTAGTTTGTGTGCAAGTTAATATTTTCTATTTTAACATACCTGACTTATTATCATTTGGCCAAAACCATGTATGATACCAAAGGCGCAAACCCACCCTGAAAACATCAATACGCCTGACAAAGATGGTTTCTGAAAGTGATTTTAGGTTAAGATATCATACAAATTGAAAGTAAATTCATCATAATACCACTATAAGCATGGCTTCTGCAATGGCAACTATAAAGGATCCAAATAGCATTAAAACCAGTGAAATTTTAATAAACATTTTGTTTATCTGTTTTCGGAACCTACAAGTTTATTAAAAATATGTTTATTTCTTTAATTTCAAATTTTACATATAAATTATCATGCATAAATATTACTGTCTTAAATTCCAGGTGAGGTAAAAAAAATCTCGGGACGCAGCAAGTGCGTTATGGTAGTGAATTTTCATAAAAATGTTTTTATTGCAAATATGTGTGTTTTCTTTTTAAGAAAGCAGACATCAATTTTGGTTACCAGTATAACCTATATAGAAAAAGCAGGCATCAAATTTGGTTACCAGAATAACATATATAGTAAAAACCATGTGCCATGTTTCATCAAAATAACTTGATTGTTTGAAAACGTACAGAAATTTCCAAAAGTAAACCAAAAGTGTTACTGAAAAAATCCGTTTCTTGGTCAACCTTATAGGTTAATAGCAAATTGAGCTTTTCAAATATGAAGCATTTAATCAAAATTCGCAACCACAACGCACTTGCTGCCTCCAGAATTTCTTAACTTACAAACATGCATTATATTTCGATGGAAAATGCAAAAAAATAAGGCGTTTTCGACAAAAAAAAATATTTGTATCACCAACGACTTATGGGCCACCCTGTGATTGTCGCAATAATTTTTTAAGATGTAGCTCAAAACACCGTATAATTAATGTATACAATATTTTTTCATATCTTGTATAATAACGAATATATTGAGCTTTATTGATTTTTTACGAAAATTCGACAAAAATTATATACCATTAAACAATAAACTCTATAGCTAAGGCTACTGCCAAGCATCAGAGAAAGGGTCTATTAGAAATGAATTTTCTGGAAATATTTTAGTAAAATGAAGGACAATGACGGTTGAAACTAAGAGTTCGGTGTATGTAAAACATTATTCTTGAGACATTTTCCTTCCATAGCCCGTATTAGATTCAAGTTATTTGCCTAAATGTTGCGAATTTTGACGTTTTCAATTGTCACTTTGACGTTTTGAGGAAACCCCCAATTTATTTTTCTTTAAATGCCCATAACTTTTTTGTCTTTTGACCTACAGAGCTAAATTTTGGTAGGTAGCACACCTATAACGACATAAACCAGGTTACCAAATTTGGTTGCCCTTACTTTGTTAATTTTGGAGATATAAATATTTTGCGAAAGAAAACACAAATTTTTCCGGGAAAACCTCGGCGGATTTTCCTGACTAACAAAGTTATCCAAGCGACTTGCGAAAGTAATGTACTCACCAATTTTGACGTTTAAAATCGCAATTTTGACGTTTTGAGGAAAATCCAAATTTATTTTTATTTGCATGCCTGTAACTTTTTTATCCTTTAACCTACGGAGCTAAATTTTGGTAGGTAACTTGCCTATAATGATATAAATCCGCATATGAAATTTGGTTGTCCTTACTTTGTTAATTCCGGAGATATAATTTTTTTTCGAAAGAAAACACAAAATTTTCCGGGAAAACCTGGACCGATTTTCCTGGCTAACGAACTTATCCAAGCCATTTGCAAAAGAAATTTATTCACCAAATTTAATCAAAATCGGCCCATTATTTTTTGAGTTATCAGTGTGATACATATATATATATATATATATATATATATATATATATATATATATATATATATATATATATATATATATAAATATATATATATATATATAAACATATAAAAATTTAAACCGACCCCGGATATGTGTTCTGGGGGGCCTAATTAGCGCTCATTTGAAGAAATTTTTTCAAAATTCAAAAGTCGGGATCTCCTCATTAGTGAATTTTTTTTAAGAAAATTCACTAATAAATATAAGGGTGATGGTAAATTTTTTAACAAAAATCTTTGAAAAAGGTATAGTATAAATATATCTCAGAAATATATACAATGAAAATAACACAAATAAAAAGACGCAGCAAGTGCGTTATGGTAGTAAATTTTCATAGAAATGATCTCGTACAAAATATTTTATCATGACTTTTTTTTCTTGTAACATATAAATTTAAATTTTGGTGCGTAGTTTACTTTTAGAGAATTTTCTTAAAAAAAATTCACTAATGAGGAGATCCCGACTTTTGAATTTTGAAAAAATTTCTTCAAATGAGCGCTAATTAGGCCTCCCAGAAAACATATCCGGGGTCAGTTTCAATTTTTATATGTTTATATATATATATATATATATATATATATATATATATATATATATATATATATATATATATATATATTTATGTATATATATATATATATATTTATATATATATGTATCACACCGATAACTCAAAAAATAATGGGCCGATTTTGATCAAATATGGTGAAAAAATTCATTTTGCAAATGGCTTGGATGAGTTTGTTAGCCAGGAAAATCTGCCCAGGTTTTTCCGCAAAATTTTGTGTTTCTTTTTAAAAAAAATTATATCTCCGGAATTAACAAAGTAAGGGCAACCAAATTTGGTACGCAGGTTTACATCCTTATAGGTAAGTTACCTACCAAAATTTAGCTATGTAGGTCAAAAGACAAAAAAGTTATAGGCATTTAAAGAAAAATAAATTGGGGTTTTCCTCAAAACGTCAAAGTGGCGATTTAAAATGTCAAAATTTGCAACATTTAGGCAAATAACTTAAATCTAATACGGGCTATAGAAATAAAATGTCTCAAGAAGGATGTTTTACAAACCCTAAAGTCTTAGTTTCAACCGTCATTGTCCTTCATTTTACTAAAATATTTGCAGAAAATTCATTTCAAATAGACCCTTTCTCTGATGCTTGGCAGTAGCCCTAGCTATAGAGTTTATCATTTAATGGTATATAATTTTTGTCGAATTTTCGTAAAAAATCAATAAAGCTCAATATATCCGTTATTATATAAGATATGAAGAAAATTTGTATATATTAATTACAGGGTGTCTTGAGCTACATCTTAAAATAATATTTCTACAATCACAGGCTGGCCCATAAGTCGTTGGTGATACAAATTTCCTTTTTTTTTTAATCAAACACGCCTTATGTTATTGCATTTTTGCATTTTCCATCGAAATATAATGCATGTTTGTACGAAAAGAAATTCTGGACGCAGCAAGTGCGTTATGGTAGCGAATTTTGATCAAATGTTTCATATTTGAACAGCTCAATTTGCTATTAACCTATAAGGTTGACCAAGAAACGTGTTTTTTCGGGAACATTTTAAGTTAACTTTTGGAAATTTTTGTACATTTTCACACAATAAAGTTATTTTAATGGAACATGGCACATTGTTTTTACTATATAGGTTATATTGGTAACCAAATTTGATGCCTGCTTTCTTAAAAAGACACATATTTGTTATTAAAAAGATTTTTATGAAAATTCACTACCATAACGCACTTGCTGCGTCCAGAATTTTTATATTCTAAACCTATCTACAGAATTTATTATTGCCTTCAGTAATGTTACACTAAATTATATTTTTAACAAAAATTCGACAACTTTTTTTTTACAATAACGTACTAAATATTTATTATTAATTACCAACATATGACAAAAATAAGTTCCACAGAAACACTAAAACCATTTTTGCGAAAACTTTTAAAATTCACTCATTATTTGAGCGTGCCCGTATACAGCAGCTCGATTTTTTTGACGAGTAATACAAACAAAAAGCTCATTTTCATGGGGCTCCGCTATCTCTTGATAAAAACGCCGTTTCACAATTTGTCATGTGTGTTTGAAATATGTGCCAAAAACGTGAAAAGTTGCAAAACAATTGAAATAACTCAAAAAGGATGAACGATATCAATTTTTTTCCTCACAAAGATTCATTATAATTCAATGGAAAACACAAAAATCTAATAAAATAAGGGGGTGTTCTATTAAAAAAAGAAAGTGTGTATCACCAACGACTTATGGGCCAGCCTGTGATTGTCAAAATAAGATGCAGCTCGACATACCATATAATTAACGTACATACTTTTTTGTCATATCTTGTATAATAACGTATATATTGAGCTTTGCCGTAGAAAAGCGTCACCCTGTATATGTGTAAACGGACAAAAACTGAAACTGACCCCGTATATAAGTTTTTGGGGTTCTAGTTCGCGCTCGTCTTTTAGTCGCGGTCTTCTCAATAACGAATTTTTTTTACGAAAATTTGCTAAAATATAGACTATTAAACCATAAACTCTATAGCTGAAACTGCTGCCGAAGCATCAGAAAAAGGGTCTATTTGAAATGCATTTTCTGCAAATATTTTAGTAAAATGAAGGACAATGATGGCTGAAGCTGAAACTCAAGGCTTTGTAAAACACATTTATTACGACATATTTTTGACATAATCCGTATTTGATTTAAATGCGTTGTCTGAAAATTGCAAATTTTGATGTTTCATATCGCGACTTTGACGTTTCAAGAAGAAAAATTATAAAATTTTCAAAATATTTTTTCTGCTACTTCTTGACGTTTTTGGATCAAGGAAACTTAACCGTTGTATGTAATATTCAATTGGCTTTGTTAATCACACAAAATATTTTGTTCTTGTGCTTTCCTCTAATCACCAGTGCCACCCATTTTTTTTAAATGCCTATAACTTTTTTTTCTTTTAACTTAAAGATCTTAATTTTGGCACCTACCGTAAGTTTAAAGGCAGAAACGCATGTGCCAAATTTGGTTGTCATAGCTCTGTTATTTTAGGAGATACAAAAATCTTTCGAAGGAAAACCCAAAATGTTGACAAATTTAATTAAAATCGGCCCATTATTTTTTAAGTTATCGATACGAGATATATATATATATATATATATATATATATATATATATATATATATATATATATATATATATATATATATATATATATATATATATATATATATATATATATATATATATATATATATATATATAAAAGACAGATCTCCCCATTAGTGAATTTTTCGGTTTACGAAAAATTCGCTAATATGGCAGGTATTTTTTCTTTTAATTGCATCAATTATTTTTGTTTTGGTCAACCAAATCGAACTAGTTTTGGCAAACAAAACAACAAAAAATGTTTTTAAAACGAACTTGTAGTTATCCGCGAAGCTCATTATGTTACTTTTTTTAAAATTTAGTACCCAGGCTGCGTTTACATAGGTGTTACTATGGTTCGAGACGGAAGATTTTAGCTTAATACGAAATTGAGTTATCGGATTTCAAATATCTTTACAAAAACCTCTACCATGTGTTTGCTGCACATAGACCTTTTTCAACACTTATTTACTGTTTCTGTATTCACACTTTTTGAAAATGATGAAATATTGTAGCTCTCTATGTGAAAGCAACCTAAATCTTTTTTTTTGGAAAAATATTTTAAAGAAATAAAATGGGATAACAATTTAAACATAAATTGAAAATTTTCGTTCGCTGCTTTGTGGCAGAGGTTCCCCTTCCTCTTCTGCATGCCTACAACCACCCTCAATGCATAAACAAGAACAATGTAAACAAGAAAATTTTCTTGGGAACAACGACTTGCGGTAAATATAGGGGTTCTGTGCGGGATAAACAGAGGTATAGCTGAAAATGGGATAAAGGCAGCTTATAGAGGTCCAACTAACCTGTTTTTTTCCACTCACATTTACTTTTCACCTTCTGACCCGCCCAACACCCCTATCTACTCCTGGTCCCGTAATTTTCTTGGGGGCTGTTTGCAAGAAACATTTCTTATGGTTGTGTGTCCAGAAAGAGCTATAAGCATGCTTCTGTTTTTTTTTTTCTAAAAAGTCCTCGTGTGCTAATCTGCAAATTTACCGAAAATTTAATCTTTATATACAAAAGGAATGTACCTGCCAAATTAAAAACGTGGCAGGTATTTTTCCTTATTAGTCGCTTGGATGATTCGTTTTAGTTCAGTTCAGTTTCTGTAAACAAAATAACAAAAATGGTTTTCTAAAACAAATTTATCGTTGCCTGTGAAGCTCATTGTGTTATCTTTTAAATTCAGTACCCACGCTGCCTTTATATAGGTTTTAGTATGTATCAAAACTGAAGATTCTAGTTTAATGGGAAATTGAATTATCGCCATTTAGAATATTTTTACGAAAATTCGCTACAACAACGCAATTGCTGCACCTAAACCCTTTTCAACATTTATTTACTATTGCTGTATCCATACTCTTTGAAAATAAAATAAATAAATATATACAATACACAATTTTGAAATTAAAATTTCAATAATTGACACTGCACATATTTTTATAGGTATAAATTAAACTACTGCATGATATTATGTAGTTTCATTTACCTCAAATGTTCCATATACGACATGAAGAGTAAATAATAATGAAAATTCGCTAAAAAATGAAAGTACGTTATTCTAAGATTCTAAGGTATTAGCTGAGTCTTAATATTTGTTTAATGATGTGAGATCTAGATGTGAGTGAAGTTTTAGTTTCATACTTCTAGTAATTTAAAAGATACTGCGTTTTCAAACAGTTTTTCGCATTTCTTTCTGAAAATATGTGAGTGTCTAACTGTCTAACAAACTCGTCCAAGCTATAAACAAAATGAAGGGAATTGCCAAATTTGGTTTTGATTGGTGAAGTATTTTTGGAGTTATCGGTTGGATATATATATATATATATATATATATATATATATATATATATATATATATATATATATATATATATATATATTTTATTTGTTTGCTGTACGTTTGTGATTTCTTATTGGTTTGCGTGGACTGCAGTTTCGAACCGTCCCGGTTCATCATCAGCACGCTACTGGCTGCTATCGCTCCTGTCTGGTCTACGTCGGAGATTGTAGGTGGCGCACGCGCCGTGAGCTTCTAGTGGTCGGTTTCCTGTTCTCTGATTGGTTGTGCCTTCGGACTCTGTCGTGTGTATCGGTCTCCTGTCTTGATCACTGTGGTTTAATAATTTGTCTATTTGTATGGCCTTTATTAAGTTTTGTTTAAATGTTTGTACTTGGATTTGTTCTGGCATTAATTGTTTTCTATTGTTTGTTTGTTGAATGTAGTATTGTTCCCAGATTTCCATTTTTTTGTGGTCTTTAACATGTTTCATTAGTTTTAATTGGGTGATGTCTGGTTTTTGGTGTTTTGTGTCGTGAATGTGTGTAGCTACGTTTGATTTGTAGCTAGGTATGTGGATTTTATCCAATGCTGTTATATGTTCTTTGAATCTTGTTTCTATTGATTTCTTTGTCATTCCTATATATTTTTTATTGCATGTGTTACATTCTATTTGATATATTCCGTTTAATTCATGTGGGTTGTGTTCTTGTTTTTTATTTATTTTGTTTATTATTTTGTTATTGGTTTTGTAGCTCATTTTTAAGTTATATTGTTTGAGTGTTTGTGTTATTTTTTTGATGTGGTGGTTATAAGTGAATGTTGTGTATTTTGTGTTTGTTTCCGGTGTTTTGTTTTCGGTTTTGTTGATTTGTTTGTTTTTGATTTGTTTTACTAGCTTTTCTATTGTTTTTTTGTTGTATCCATTTCTTTCTGCTATTTGTATTATGATGTTGTACTCCTTTTCTCGTTCGTCGTTATGAAGTGGTATATTTAGCATTCTGTTTATTAAGTATCTGTATGCGGCCATTTTGTGTGTATGTGGGTGTAGTGAGTGTTTAGGTATAGTGATGTCTGTTTGTGTGGGTTTTCTGTATATTTTGTATTCAATCTGGTTTTCTTTTCTGATTAGTGTTAAGTCTAGGAAGTTTATGGTGTTGTTTGATTTTTTTTCTATTGTAAATTTTATGTTTCTGTTAATTTGGTTTATTTTTTCGAGGATATTGTCTATGTTGGTTTTTTGATTGTCGTATATTATTAATATATCATCGACGTATCTTATCCATTTAATGTTTGGGTCTGTCTCTTTTATGATGGTGTTGATTTTATCTTCTAACTGTTGTATGTATATTTCTGCCATAATGCTTGATAGTGGAGATCCCATTGGTAGTCCATCTTCTTGGATGTAATATTCTCCGTTGAACTCAAAGTAATTTTGTTTTAATATGATGTTTAATATTTCGCTAATTTGTTGTTTTTTGTTGTTATTTTGCAATTTATTTTCGATTATATTTGTAGTTTCGTTAATTGGTATATTGGTGTACATATTTGTTATGTCAAATGAGGCAAGTCGTGTGTTTTTGTTTATGTTTATATTTTCTAGTTTATCCACTAGTTCTATGGAGTTTTTTATGTTAAATTTGTTTTCTAGTTGTATTTCTTGTTTTAGTAGTTGGTCCATTTCCTTTGCTATTTTGTATGAAGGTGCATCTTTGAAGTTGATGAGTGGTCTTATTGGGTATCCCGTTTTGTGTATTTTTATTATTCCTGTCATTGGTGGTGCTTTAGGGTTGTTGTTATAATAATGTGTTGTTTTTTGGTTGAATATTGTCTTGTGTTTTTTTATGATGTTTAATATTTGATTTTGGAATTTTTTCGTTGGGTTTTCGTTCAGTTTTTTGCATTTGTTTGTTGAGATGAAAGTGTTTGTTTTTTCTACATAGTCCTGTGTTTTTATTGCTATTAGTGCGTCGCTTTTATCTGTTTTTGCTATTGTTGTGTTGTTATATGTGACTTTGTTTCTTATTTGTTTGATCATTTTTTCATGTGTATGGTTTTTTGATTTAGTCTTGTCAATAATTCTGTTTATTTCTGACTAAATCAAAAAACCATACACATGAAAAAATGATCAAACAAATAAGAAACAAAGTCACATATAACAACATAACAATAGCAAAAACAGATAAAAGCGACGCACTAATAGCAATAAAAACACAGGACTATGTAGAAAAAACAAACACTTTCATCTCAACAAACAAATGCAAAAAACTGAACGAAAACCCAACGAAAAAATTCCAAAATCAAATATTAAACATCATAAAAAAACACAAGACAATATTCAACCAAAAAACAACACATTATTATAACAACAACCCTAAAGCACCACCAATGACAGGAATAATAAAAATACACAAAACGGGATACCCAATAAGACCACTCATCAACTTGAAAGATGCACCTTCATACAAAATAGCAAAGGAAATGGACCAACTACTAAAACAAGAAATACAACTAGAAAACAAATTTAACATAAAAAACTCCATAGAACTAGTGGATAAACTAGAAAATATAAACATAAACAAAAACACACGACTTGCCTCATTTGACATAACAAATATGTACACCAATATACCAATTAACGAAACTACAAATATAATCGAAAATAAATTGCAAAATAACAACAAAAAACAACAAATTAGCGAAATATTAAACATCATATTAAAACAAAATTACTTTGAGTTCAACGGAGAATATTACATCCAAGAAGATGGACTACCAATGGGATCTCCACTATCAAGCATTATGGCAGAAATATACATACAACAGTTAGAAGATAAAATCAACACCATCATAAAAGAGACAGACCCAAACATTAAATGGATAAGATACGTCGATGATATATTAATAATATACGACAATCAAAAAACCAACATAGACAATATCCTCGAAAAAATAAACCAAATTAACAGAAACATAAAATTTACAATAGAAAAAGAATCAAACAACACCATAAACTTCCTAGACTTAACACTAATCAGAAAAGAAAACCAGATTGAATACAAAATATACAGAAAACCCACACAAACAGACATCACTATACCTAAACACTCACTACACCCACATACACACAAAATGGCCGCATACAGATACTTAATAAACAGAATGCTAAATATACCACTTCATAACGACGAACGAGAAAAGGAGTACAACATCATAATACAAATAGCAGAAAGAAATGGATACAACAAAAAAACAATAGAAAAGCTAGTAAAACAAATCAAAATCAAACAAATCAACAAAACCGAAAACAAAACACCGGAAACAAACACAAAATACACAACATTCACTTATAACCACCACATCAAAAAAATAACACAAACACTCAAACAATATGACTTAAAAATGAGCTACAAAACCAATAACAAAATAATAAACAAAATAAATAAAAAACAAGAACACAACCCACATGAATTAAACGGAATATATCAAATAGAATGTAACACATGCAATAAAAAATATATAGGAATGACAAAGAAATCAATAGAAACAAGATTCAAAGAACATATAACAGCATTGGATAAAATCCACATAACTAGCTACAAATCAAACGTAGCTACACACATTCACGACACAAAACACCAAAAACCAGACATCACCCAATTAAAACTAATGAAACATGTTAAAGACCACAAAAAAATGGAAATCTGGGAACAATACTACATTCAACAAACAAACAATAGAAAACAATTAATGCCAGAACAAATCCAAGTACAAACATTTAAACAAAACTTAATAAAGGCCATACAAATAGACAAATTATTAAACCACAGTGATCAAGACAGGAGACCGATACACACGACACAGTCCGAAGGCACAACCAATCAGAGAACAGGAAACCGACCACTAGAAGCTCACGGCGCGTGCGCCACCTACAATCTCCGACGTAGACCAGACAGGAGCGATAGCAGCCAGTAGCGTGCTGATGATGAACCGGGACGGTTCGAAACTGCAGTCCACGCAAACCAATAAGAAATCACAAACGTACAGCAAACAAATAAAGTGTATATTTAAAAGTGATTACAGTGTAGTGCAATATTCCTAAAGATATATATATATATATATATATATATATATATATATATATATATATATATATATATATAAAAATCGAAACTGACCCCGGATATGTGTTTTAGGGGGCCTAATTAGCGCTCATTTGAAGATCACCTCATCAGTGATTTTTTTTTAATTCACTAATAACAAAATTTGTCGATTTCTTTTTTCTTAAGTATCTAAGTAGGCGTTGATCTGACATGTCTAAGACTTTCAAATTTCAGGACACTTTTTACAGAGTAATCTTTTTGTGCTATTCTCGACATTCAACTGACCTTTTGGGTTCTAGAGGCCCTAATTCGTGCTCATTTGAAGAAATTTTCCAAAAATCTTACCATCGATACCTCTCTATCAGTTCTATTTGTGAATTTTCTTGAAAATGCACGAAAAAATAACAAATAAACCATACATTATAAAACTAATAAAATTAAACTATAATTATTACAAAACGGCACATAACTATGACAACTTCAATAAGGTAGTGATGTTAGGGAGTTGTGCAGGCTGGGCAACTAAGAACAGTTGTTTGCCATATCTCAGGAACGGTTCCCCATACAGCTTCAGCGAAAAAACTGCCATGGGGAAAGTTGCCAAGATAGTTTGCTGGAAATTCATTCTAAGTTTCTCAAATTACCGCTAGAGGGCGTAATCATCACTGCTGGTCGGAAAATTGCGATATTCATAATATTTTCACCAATCAAGTGGTACCTTTGACACATGAAGAGTATTGACCGAGTAACGGGAATTGTGGTTGCTCCACCCGGTATATCTCATAAGTCAAGGCACCGACAAGCAATTGTGCGAACCTTGGTTTTATGCACCTGTTCATTCCCTGTTAACTCAATGTCAGGGACATTTTAAAACCCAATACTTTATCCATCAATACATCAGCACAATTAGCTTATAAATATATGTAATAATTCATTTTTAAGTTAGTTAGAGAGCCGCGGTGGTTCAAGGGTAAGGACGTGTGCCTCTGAACCGAAGAGTACTGGGTTCGATTCTAGGGTTCTCCTTTCACTTTTTCAGTTTTTTCAGTATTTGAGCAAGTTGAATATCTGCACGTTCCGCCCCTCGGAGGGGGCGTAAAGCCGTCGGTCCCGTGTCCATGCGATGTTGGGCACGCTAAAATCTCTACCCTCCTTACAGAAAGGCAGGGGTTCCGCAAAATTTCCAGGATAGTGAGGTAAAACTGGTCCTTGGCGTCGGTGGTTGGCCATAGTCGCGGAAATAGGCCGACGTTAAAGAAACAAAACACAACAACAACCAAATTAGTTAGTCTTTTCTGTCCGGCCTTAAAACTTTCGATTGCTTATATTGTAATTTTATATTTTACAACAAATAAATTATATCAATAACCGTGTATTGTAACTGAAGTCAAATAAATAATAATAAACTTTATAAAGTTTCTCTGTAGTAAAACTCAAAGTCGCGTGTTATCTCTTGCTTCATATATTTTTTTGATATTTTCAAAAGTAAAGTGGTTGAATGAGGTTGAGCTTACATTTTTTCAATTTCTTATTACTCCTGTTTACTACCATTTGTGTTTACCTAAGGTTTCCGATGTATCTTATGTTGCTGTTTATCAGAAGAATGTCAACTAGAACGGTCTATCAATAATAACACAGTAAATAGGTTACACAATACTGGAGCTACCAGTGACAACTGCAGTTCGATATCATTGTTCTGGCGGTGGATATTGGCGATCAAAGTTGGAAGTACGAATTATCACATCTTAGTAACAAGGCAGAAATAACAACGGAGTTTTTCCACCATGTGTAGACATTCCTTAGATCAGGTTCCTGACAGACGATAGAAAGTGTGAGTCTGTTTACTTGACCAGTTAGTTGGCCTGATTTGAGTTGTTTAGATTTTTATTTATGGGGACGGCTGAAAGATTTAGTATACTGCAATCGATCCACTACAAGGGACGATATGATACTCAGATTGAAAAATGCTGTTACAAATATTTCACTGGTAGAGATTGAAACTGTCGTTTTGTATATTCCTTCGAAACTGCAGTTTTGTATTTAAAAGGAGGGACGACAGTTTTGATTGATTGATTTAATCATATTATAAGTTTTGTAGGTGCAATATTCCTGTTTAGTATTTTCCGTTTCTCGTTACTTGAGTAGAATAAATGTTATTTGCTGAACGACATCTGTCATTTTATTGTTGCGACCTTGTTATCAAGATGTGGTAATTCGTAGTTTCAATTTTGATTGATAATATCTATCGTCAGACAAATGATATCGAACTGTGGTTTTCACTGGTAGCTTTACTACTTTATAGCCTCTTCTACTGTGTTATTATTGATATCCCGATTATCAATTGTGACGTCACACTCGCTGCTACTGGTGATTTTGGTCTTACTGAGATTCATCGACAGTCATATTTCCTCAGATTTTTTATTTAAGTTTCTCAGCATTTTACTTAGCTCTTCAACATCTGTGCTTATTAGGATTATGTCGTAGACAAACAGTTAATGGTTTAAACATGTTCCATCGATGTTTATACCTTTGCATTACCAAGACAGTTATTGAAAGATATTCTTCAGGGCGAAGGTATTTACCTTCTATAAAGCTAGGCAATGGCGTGTGACAAGGAGATACAATCTCTACCTAATTATTTAATTAACCCTGGAAAAACGCCGATTTTTTTCTTCTACCCAACAAGGGAGACAACACAAATATGGAAAAATACAGACCCATAAGCTTGCTATTACACCTATATAAACTCTTTACGAGATTATAACAAACCGAATAACAATAAAGTTAGACTCGTATCAGCCAGTACAGCAATCTAGGTTTCGAGGAGGCTTTAGTACCGTCGACCATTTGCAGACAGTTAGGACACCCATAAAAAAACAACAGAGTACAACATTCTTATACACTTGGCATGTGTTGACTACCATAAAGCTTTTGATAGTATTGACACTTGTGTCTTTTTAACAGAAATGAAAGATACCAGAATTAATTCGAGACGCATTAATATTGTTAGGAAGATCTACGGCAAAGCCACCTTCAATATGAAAATAGAAGATGACCTTAAAATGTCGAAAATAAAGCTAGGCAATGGCGTGTGACAAGGAGATACAATCTCTACCTAATTAAATAAACACGCCATTGCCTAGCTTTATTTTCGACATTTTAAGGTCATCTTCTATTTTCATATTGAAGGTGGCTTTGCCTAATTATTTAATTAGGTAGATATTGTATCTCCTTGTCACACGCCATTGCCTAGCTTTATTTTCGACATTTTAAGGTCATCTTCTATTTTCATATTGAAGGTGGCTTTGCCGTAGATCTTCCTAACAATATTAATGCGTCTCGAATTAATTCTGGTATCTTTCATTTCTGTTAAAAAGACACAAGTTTCAATACTATCAAAAGCTTTATGGTAGTCAACACATGCCAAGTGTATAAGAATGTTGTACTCTGTTGTTTTTTTATGGGTGTCCTAACTGTCTGCAAATGGTCGACGGTACTAAAACCACCTCGAAACCTAGATTGCTCTACTGGCTGATACGAGTCTAACTTTATTGTTATTCGGTTTGTTATAATCTCGTTTATATAGGTGTAATAGCAAGCTTATGGGTCTGCATTTTTCCATATTTGTGTTGTCTCCCATGTTGGGTAGAAGAAAAAAATCGGCGTTTTTCCAGGGTTCGGGTATTTTATTCTCCATCAAACATTTGTTTAATAACAATATTACATCTTCTATTAACGTTTCGCCCCCCATTTTTGCATTTCTTGGGTGATCCGGTCTTCAGTGGGACCGAGAACATACTACTTGGTTCCGCAGAGAGGTGGCGGCACGTGCTCCGTGTCTTATATCTCACTTAGTGTTGGAAGGCTGGATACCATAGCCGTATTACTTTATAGGAGTATTTTCGTTGCAATTAAGTATGCCCTACCAACGAGCTCTAATTATAGCGAAACCGGTCTATGGTTCTAATTGCTGTGAGAATGCATCGAGCCTTACATACTTTGACCTATATTAGGATAGAGATGGGCCAAAGCTGATAATTTATTAAATTGTTAGTTGGTTGTATGTAGTCTCTAATATTTAACACTTTGTGTTATTTGGAGCTACCGTGGCAACATACTACTTGGTTCCGCAACGAGGTGGCGGCACGTGCTTCGTGTCTTATATTTCACTTAGTGTTGGAAGGCTGGCTACCATAGCCGTATTACTTTGTAGGTGTATTTTCGCTGCAATTAGTATGCTGCACTGACGAGCTTTAATTAGAGCGAAACCGATCTACGGTTCTTATTGCGGTGAGAATGCATCTAGCCTTACTGCCATCATGTTCAATATTTTGTAAGTATACCTGTCTTCGCCTGAAGATGTGTTAGCTGTTCCTTTGAGCGGGTACTGCAATTACTGCATAGTGAAGGATATCTCCAGATGTTCAAGGTTATCTTTATACTTAGATTCACATATCAAGTTGAAAACACCAGGTGGTGTTAAATTTAACAAAAACTCCTCAATTATTTCTTACTTGGATGCGCATAAACAAGTATTCTATTTTTATTATGAAACTTTTTTCCAGATATTTGCTATAGGTGTATTTTTACTTAAATACCCGACATAATATGAACGCCAAGTTTCTAGACTTTTCCTGTTCAAAGTTCTCTTAGCTAGGGAATATATTCTCTTGTAGTGCAGATAATTATCCCAAGTGGAAACTCTTTTATATTCTGCTAATACGTTTTTTTCTGTCCGACGGTATTTCTAAACACTCGTGATCCCGCCAAACTAGATTTCCCGGTTTACTTGTACTTATATACTTAATTAATTGCATAAACTTGTCAGCAAACGCTGCTAAAGCCTTTAGAAACTGACAAAACTTCTCTGTAGGTTCGCTAGGGCTATTAATTAACAAAGCATCCAAAGCGGCCTGAAATGCATGATTGCATATGTGCATGTGTTTGTGCGTGTGGTGTTCATGAACGTGCGCGCGCACGTGTTTCTACCTGTGTACGCGTGTGTGTGTGAGCTTCCTTGCTAAATATTAGGAGACGTAAAAATTCTACCTACCTTAATAGAGTTTCATGAAATGATATCCATTTAAATATATACGGTACCCTTTTCTCTTCATTTAAGTGTGATAAATGAATCAACAGATTCAATAGATTTTTCTGTTTTTCCACTAAGATGTCCATTACCATATACATCCCAATTGCCAGTGAAAATGGTCCAGTTATAAGAACAGTACCTGTGCAGAATATATAGGCAGATAATAAAATTTCTGCCAGCGCACTATCGGCTCTAAATGGCACTCTTATATTTATGAGGTTTTTAAAAACTGTGTGGCACCATCCGTTAGTACAAACAGTATATCTTTCCAAACCAGTAGTATTTCCTATACCGTATGAGGCCACAGCAAGGAAGCTACAAACATAAATAGCCCTAGAAAATTTTAGTCTGAATTTTATCTTATTTTTGTTCATTGGTGGCCTCTCGTCTTCATCTATGTAGTTAACTGCTTCAAATGAGAGTTTTAGATAATCTTCAATATGGTATAAATAGAATGTAACAATACTGAGTGACTGGAGAAACGTTGACATAATAGCAACATTCTCTAAAATAATCTCATAATTTTTTTTGCCCTCTGAAAAAATAAGTATAATCAAATAGCGTAGTATTAAAAATTAGCTTAGTCGAGTGTGGTCAGGGTAACTTGTATTCTACTCTACTGCTATCTCTACATTCATTTATATTACTCAGCGGCAACAGGAGATAAGTCAATGGTATATTGCTTCAATGGTATCGACTCTTTTAAAAAACAAAGAGGGATTCAAAAATAAAACTTTTGGGATTAGCTATTTGTCCGGAGTACCTTTAATTTGTCCGATTCCCTACAACTTTTTTGTTAACCTTCAAGTTTTAAAATTATATATAAAAGCGTGGTTGCAAGTTTCCTAAGGTGACCACGAGATTGGATAAAGTAATCATTTTTCCTGGTTTTTGTTGTTTCTTACTTGTGAGGATTAAATTTGTCTGTGCTCTGAAAATACCTGGTGCCTGAATATGTTGTCAGCCCAGGTTTGCCTATCTTCTTCAGAACTTCGTCGTGCTTACTCTCGAATGCATAATGTTGAAAAACGCCTCAACTTAGTTCACCCAGGAAAATTTTGTACCATTCCTCAGTTTAGATTTTATAAATAGATATGGGAGTCAGAGTTTGATGATGATGATGATGATGATGATGATAGTGATAATGATAATGATACTGATAATAAAACTCCGCCATCGCCGGTCCTAAAGCCCAAGTGAGAAAGGAGGAGGGTGTGAAATAGCAACCACGTTAAAAAACCAGGGACCGTCTGGCCCGGACGGTAGTACCCTGGCTCGGGTCACAGGTCTGTCTGGCCAGTG
Source organism: Tillus elongatus (assembly GCA_964006375.1). NCBI lineage: Eukaryota > Metazoa > Arthropoda > Insecta > Coleoptera > Cleridae > Tillus > Tillus elongatus. Next base: position 220,570,630 of record OZ023263.1, read on the forward strand.
GGTGTACTGCTTCCAGCAGTGTGCTCACCGCTACTCGTAACGACCGTAGACGGTACAGCCAGCGACTTCAGCTGTCCGCTGTCCTATTTACCTTTTTGTCCTTAACAATATTACCTTACTCTTTCCGTCATCCCTACCTGGGCCACCAGGGTTAATTGGTGGCACACCCATGGAAATGGAGCAAAATCAAAGCCTCGGTAAAATGCCGCTGCCTGGGGTTCGCCAGTGAATGTCTGGAGCCGGCGCTGGACATGACAGCATGCGGGACGTCGGTGGCGGGGTGCTGATGAGGCGGGCCCCTGTCATGCAAAAAATTACAGCCCAAAATCAACAGCAGGGGAGCCTAGTAAGACCAAGAGCTCCACCCACTGAGGATGCTGCGCAGGAATATCAGCCAGCGCTCACCCAGATGGGATTACCAAGACGGCGCATGAAATGGACCAAGGATATGAATGAAACCTTTATGCGCATTTACTACAAAGTAACACATTTCGGACAACAGACTACCGGATATAGGCAACAACTTCACACCGAATTTCTCAGGATGTACCCACACATACACGTGACTCAACAGAGAGTAGAGGATCAGTATCGCGTCATGCTTAGGAATAACCTTATTCCACAAACGAGACTGAATACCATCAGACAGGAAGTTGAATATGAATTTACTGACATAGCTGTTACGGAAAATAACGACATCCTGTTTGATGGTAGTAATCTGCAACCTGTACATACTGAGCAAGCAGAGCACATCGAGGGTACGGAAGAAAATGAGGAACTCATCCACAAATTGTCCACAGATATGAGTCGTGCAGTCGCGAAGTATGAAAGAAGAAATCCTCTTACTAGACCACCATTACCTAGGCTAAAATCATCTAGAAATCCGGCAAGTATATTGGAACTTTTGAATAGAATAATTTTGTCATCGCACCTTCTAGAGATCAACACATTGGACCACATGCATACACTGACTTACTGTGAAGCAACTGCAGCAATTAAGACCTTGGGCATTAAGATTTCTGATCGAAGGCCCAATCATAGAGACTCGCAAGACTGCCCCCGTGGAAAAAAAGGTTGATAAGTAGAGTGAAAACACTTTGAAAAGAAATTGAACAACTGACGAAATACATTGGGGGAGTACAGACAAGAAAATTTCAGAAACAAGTAGAGGAGATAATAGGCCCAGTTCGACAACACTCAGCACAAGATCCAGTTAACCACACTGCACAAGAATGTCTGGACACCTTAAAACATAATCTTTTTGTTTATGCAGAACGGTTGAGGAGATATAAAGTGGGCAATAAGAGGAAGTGCGACAATACAATGTTTGAACGATCTGAAAGGACTTTCTACCGTAAGTTTAATTCAGCTAGGAATGCAACCACCGATGATTTTCAAACAAATGAACAAACTGAAAAGTTCTGGCAAAGCCAACTAGCCACAACAGCCTCCTGCAATATTGGCGCTTGCTGGGTTAACGAAGAATACCGAGCTTGTCAGAGTTGTGACCAAATGCATCATGAGCCGTTTACTACAGATGAAGTCTCCGAGGTTATAAAAGAGCTTCATATTTGGAAGGTACCCAGGCCTGATGGCGTCCAAAACATTGGCTGAAGAAATTTCGGTGTACACATCATCTATTGCCGGTGTTAATAAATGAGGTTATACTTGACCCAAAGAAGATGCCATTGTTTTTCACACAAGGAGATGCGTATCTTCTGCCAAAGGACAAGCATTGTTCTGCGGACCCCAGCAGATACCGACCAATAACTTGTGATCCGACCCTATATAAGTTGATAGCATCCTGCCTTGAGAAACGCATATATGCGCACTGTGAACGAAACAGCATAATTGCCAGCCAGCAAAAAGAGTGTGCCAAAGGATCTATGGGATGCAAAGAACAGCTAATAATTGATTTGGTTGTGTGCAATCAAGCTTACAATGGACTAAGAAATTTCTTTGCTGCCTACGTGGATTACAAAAAGGCATTTGATTCACTTCCACACGGATGGCTTATAAGTGTGCTGAAGATCTATAAGATCGATACATACATCCTGAGATTCGTTGAACACACAATGTCTACCTGGGGAACAAAGTTTCAGTTACGGGTACAAATGGGTTATAACATCGTAACCAGCACGATACCAATCAGAATAGGCATATTTCAAGGCGACTCGCTAAGCCCATTGTGGTTCTGCCTCGCATTGAATCCACTATCAAACCGCCTGAACTCCACCCGATATGGTTTCAGTATAAAAAGCAATGGCAGGGAGCAAATGAGGCTAAATCATTTGCTGTATATGGATGATCTTAAGCTGATGGCCTCCACAAAGAACCACCTGGAACAACTCTTTAAAATCGTGGAAGGGTTTGCCAGAGACATTGACATGCAGTTTGAGCTTGATAAATGTCGCACCTTATGTGTAGTCAGAGGGAAAATACAACTAGATGTGGAGGAGTGTTATAAATACCTGGGAATACAGCAAGCAAGGAAAATAAACCACTCGGTAATTAAGAACGATCTGACAAATACGTTTACGAAACGAGTAAAGCAGGTGGTGCGATCACATCTTAATAGCAAGAACCTGACTAAAGCTCTGAATACATGCATGTTCTGCACTCAGCTACTCATTTGGGATTGTGAACTGGAGTAAAACGGACATCGAAAATCTACAACGGAAGGTGCGAACCCTCTTTACACAATCCAAAAAGCATCATCCCCGTAGTGCTATCGAGCGAGTAATACTTCCTAGACAACAAGGTGGAAGAGAAGTGTTGGAGATTGGTTAACAGTTGGACCAGCAGATGGTGAACCTGCGTACATACTTTCATCAGCGGGCGCTTACTTCTGAATTACACCGTGCCATATCAATGACCTGCATTAATGCCTCGCCTTCTCAGTTCCTCTAGTAGTATCTGAAACGATGCACTATTGAATACATTTCTAGTATCTAAAGTTATCACCGCACAAAGCCTTCGGTATTTCCAGGAGTACGCTGCGGCTTCCTGGCAATGTTTAGTACTTCATTGATAACGTCCACCATCTATCGGCTCGCCCGAAGGCCGTACTCCCTTTCTTGCAGGCCTCATGTTCGCTCAATCTCTCTCTCTCTCTCTCTCTCTCTCTCTTTTATTTAGCCAGTATGAGGTGTTCGTATAATTTTCCTTCTAGGTCGAGAAGGCAGATGGGTCTGTGCGATATTCTGTCCGCGTTGGGTATGAACATCAGTCTGGCCCGCTTCCGATCGCCGGGAAGTACCCTTCAGTAGCCAAGTGGTTGTATACAGGTAAGATGAGTTCTGGTTTTTCCTCATCAACTATTTTCAGTATTTCTGTGGGGACGTATCCTGGTCCAGGTGCTCTATTCATCTTAAGCCTCTTGACTGCCACGCAGAGTTCTTCAGGTGTAAATCATGCGAATCCACCGTCACGCACCCCCTGCCACACCACTGGGTCGTGGGTAGGAGAGGCCGTCGACAGCACCCCCCATCATGGACATCGACATCCGACACAGCGGGTATCCAAACATTTTTTTGTGACGATTTTATAACCGTCCCCCAGATGTCCACGTCGACGTGGCTACATATAGCTCTGCAACTGGATCTTTTGGCCTCCATAATATCGAATCTCAGCGTTTTTTTGCATTTTTATATTCTTCGCAGAGGCGTTGTTTCTCTTGGGATAGGACTCTTCTTACATTCCTAGTGCATTTCCGTCTTTTGAGGACATATCCTCTTATCATCTCAGCACCAGTATACCGGTGGCTTTCTCGACTGACTTCTTCTATGCGACATGACCTTGTCACAAAACTGTTGTCACTGTGGTCACCTCTCTTGGCCTTCCGCTGTTCAGCAATTTGAAACCTTATGTAGTTATGGTGGCTCAGCAATTCACTTTTGCTGACTCCCCAGGACGTAGTTCTACGTTATACATCACAGGTGCACAGTGTCAGGCCCGGGTTGGAGCTGTAGTCTCGCCTCTGAAAAGTTGGTGTGTCGTCGCTGTTTAATATGCAGAGATCGTTGTTTGCGATCCACTCGGTCATTTTTCGGCCTCGTTCGTCCGTGAGGCTTTTATGGCGGATATATATATATATATATATATATATATATATATATATATATATATATATATATATATATATATATATGTATATATATATGTATATATATATATATATATATATATATATATATATACATATATATATATATATATATATATATATATATATATATATATATATATATGTCTACTGGGAGTTTCAGCGACAATTTTATATAGTCATGGTAAGATTCGGCGACCATGTGTAAGTTTCGACGACGTCGCCAAATGTACATTTTACGTACATCGTAAGTTTTGTCGACACATACCCCTCCGTCATACCCCCACTCTTTTGCATTATTGCCAAGTTATTCTTTAGGCATATTATTCGGGGTAGAAGCTGCGTTCTCCGAAAAGTAGAAAGTAAATGTTTTTCAATTTCGATCATTAAAAGACAAAAATAGATTTGTCATTTAACATTGAAATTTTGAAATACAACATATATTATGTTTGTTTATATCAGTGAGATCATCTTCTCGGAAATGAAGTCAGTCAACTTGTATCTATCGTGGCTTTTTTTTCCTCTAAGGATTGTCATCAATTTGGGATTTTAGTGTCACCTTTTTCGCGACTTATGTGTTTATATCAGCAAATCGCCAGTAGTGTAACATGTTATTACTTAAGACAATGGCATGACGTCATGGGTCAGCTACAATGTAAACTTATCATCAGATTTCACTACATCTTAAGAGCACCTTTCCACCTTTCATCAATTAGTAAATTGTTAAATTTTAGTACAAGTTCTGCCGACGGAGACTAAGGTACAATTCTATGAATTTGACTGGAAATGTTGGCAATTACCGAGTGTAGAGGATCCAGTACATACAGGTGTCCCACGTATACCTTCCATTAGCCGTTTCTGGAGTACGGTTTACAATTGAATCCTTAAAATTCAGGCACGTAGGTTTCTCAAAATTTCCAGTCCACTGAAAATATTGACGTTAGTATGGGACCTCCGGTTATACCGAAAAAAGACGTCAACTATCTTATTTCAAATGGAAGATGGTGTTTTTTTATTACGGATCTAGATTGCTTGTCAAATTGTATAGCATGTTTTACTAATTTGCGCTCATTTTAAAAACATTTTTGAAAGTCTTACCGTAAATACTTCTCCAATATCATAAGAAACATGTATAATTTTGTGCTCTTTTGGAAGAAAATAATAAATTCCTAAAACCAATTTTCTATAAATAAGTAGCTGTAAAAAAATAACTATGCACCCAACATACAGCTATATAAGTTAAGAACCTCCTTATTTGGGGCGTGTCTAAGTGAAATGATGTTTTAAAATGGTCCCATTTCTTAATGAAAATTCACTAAAAATAACTGATGACGTCATCCTTCATAACTACCGACATTTAAATATGCTGGTGAAACATGTATTTTTATCAAAGACAATTTACGTGTTCGATTTTTTTTGAAAAAGTAATTAAAACTTAAAAAAGCATTCCTAATCTGGTAACCCTCAGATATAACTGATAGAGACATTACATAAGCACAATGTTTGCCTGGAAATATTCAGTATTTGCATACATGTTCTTCCCAATTTATATAGAACTTCAAGAATATCACATATTTGACTTGATATATTATAGTCATATAAACTTTATATATTTGCTTGATTGTATACAGTATTCCTATATCTAGAAGTTGAAAAATAGCATTTTGGTTCGTAATTTTGAGATATTAGTGATCAAGTTGAATGTGCGCATGCTCCGTTCTTCGAAGGGGACTTAAAGCCGTCGGTCCCGTGTCCATGTGATGTTGAGCACGTTTTTTTTAAATTTTTGTAACGTCGGGCTATTTACGCAACTATGGCTAATCATCGACGCCAGGGAGCAGTTTTGCTTCGCCAACCTGAAATTTCTGCCGAATCCGTCCCGTTTTTGTAAGAGGGGTAAGGAACTTCAGCGTGCCCAACATCGCATGGTACACGGGACCGACGTCTTAACATCCCCTCCGAAGGACGATGCACACGCAATCAACTTGCTCATACACAATGCCGCCCCACCGATAGATGTTAGATTTCAGTATGTACTGAATGGCGCGGCCGAGAATTGAACCGGTGTATCTGCACTTACTAGCCTGTGTACAAACCAGCAACGCTACCCCAATGGCAAATTTTAGGGACGTTAAAAAATAGTTAACCTCCCGCTCCAAAAAGTCGTTGCACTATTTCGAGATTTAAAATGTTTTCCAATTGAGCTTTACTTTGAACCATAGATAAATTATAACCCTCAATACTCTATGTTTTGAACTAATTATATATAATGTGGTATATTCTCATAAATAATTTATTTCTCTATGTTAGACTACTATTCAGAAGTTTTTTGGAACTAAACGTAATTTCTGTACTCATTATTATTATTATTATTATTATTATTATTATTATTATTAATCAAATGTCATTGCTGATTAAATATAATTATTGTTGCTTTTTACGCGAGACTTATTGTTATAATAATGTAAAAAGACTTTATTTTTCGTGTTATATGATTTGGGTGAGTAAGTGTAGAGGCAGAGGCAGAGGCAGATGGAAATGGCAGAATTAACAAATGTAAGTATGATGCTTTATTTTTATTTGATTTCATTTTTAATAAATAGACTCATCATGCGGATTTACGAAAAACTAATTTGCGATCCTTAAATTTTGTATTATCTGTGGACAGTACTATATGTTTTGTGATTTCACTAATTAGCCTAATTTGTAGTTATAAATTATTGAACATATAGTCATAATTGCGACTGTTTCAGCAGCAACATTCAGTTGTACATTTCCCTGAGGATGGTATTATCTATGCTTGCCCGAATTCATTTGTTAAAGATGGAAAAACTTGTCAGCTAGTACGGTATCACAACAAAAAGTATTACAGAGGAAATGTTATATTCAAAGGTGGTAAGTTTTTATTTATAATGCTAACCTGCTACAGTGAGAAATGTTTATATAATTTAACATTTTGGTCCTAACTTCAAATATTCCGATGGACAGTTACAGACATCAAAATTCAAAAGGTTCCTTGAAAATGTATAAAAATAATCAAAATAGTCACAAAATTTTATCAGGAAAGATCATGTTTTTTATTCAATCTATGTTTATCTTTTTATATGAAGTTCACCAAATAACCTAAATATTAATACTTTTCATATACGCAGAGTACTGTAGCATCAATCTGAAGGATTACCCTTTCCATACATCCTATCAACTTCTGTATATTGTTTTATAGGATTCTTGTAAGTGATTCTGAAATTTTTCTTTTAGATGTTGAAGTTGCAACTAGAATGGTGAATCAGCTGACATCATTTCCCAGAATAATTTTCAACAGAAACAAGACCTCCGTTGAAAATGTGTTTAATTCTGATTCATTTACAAACGGTTCCGAATTCCCAAAAAATGTAGACTTGAGTGATGATTGTTTGATTCAGTTAGCAAAGGATACTGAAGTTGCTCTATTTGCAAATATAAATGGGAGTAATGAGGAAATATTTTATGATTTTATACATCACACAAGCTCTGAGATAAGCATGGACAGCGAACTAACTGAACCTGATCCTCATAATTACACTGTTGCAATTAGTCAAAATGATATTGGATTTACTCCAGATATTATTGAGAATAATGATAATGATTCTACAATTACAACACAAGAAACAACATATCAAAGTATAAGTTATGCAAGTTCCGAGATAACCTTTAATAATGAACTCATTCAACCCAGCCCTTACAAAGACCAAGTTAAAACACCTATAAGTAATTGTAATACAAATTTAAGAGTTTCTAAGAGGGAGTTTTGTATATTTTGCAAGAGACTGACCACACAAATTGCTCGTCATTTTACCAGTACTCATAAAACTGAAGTACAAGTTCAGAAATTCTATTATCTTCCCAAAGGTAAACAATTTTCAGTCCTACATATTTATGATAAATGATAATGTGCATAATCAAGTTTCTGATTTAGTCACTATTTTAAGGTATGGAAGTTAATTACTGTTGGTAATAGAATAACTGGAAAATGTTGAGGTTTTTCATTATAATAAATAATTTATAAAGAAATGAAAATTTATCCGGCAAAATGCTCATAAAAGTATCCGTAAATTGTGACATAGTAGCCTCAAAGCACCTGATTGGTAAACCTGAACTATCTGTAGTTTGTGACGTAGTAACCCTAACGGTCTGTAGCTTGTGAACGTAATAAATCTAACAATCTGTACCTTGTGATGTAATAACCCTAACTGAAACTCAAATTTTTAACCTGAAATGTTGCAATCTTTGATATTAGAAGGCTTAGAAAAAAATAAATAACTGGTGTGTAAGACTCATATTTATGCGAACTTTCGAAATATGCCATAGAAAACTGTGTTACAACCCCAATATTATTGTAGCAAGTGTAGAAAAGCATCATATATTATGCATTTTATTTGGGAAAGATTAGCACTGCAGTTGAATCACCACAAAGTGATCTGATTCATGCAAGGATTATTTTGATTAAAGAACTGTAATTTTAAAAAAGTCTGGAAGTAGCAAGTGTGTGATGATAGTGAATTTTCAAAAAATGTTTTTAATGGCAAATATGTCTTTCTTAAAGGCATCAAATTTGGTAAACAGTATAACCTTTATAGTAAGAACAGTGTACCATATTGCTATATTTCATCAAGACAGTTTTATTGCTTGAAAAAGAACCAACATTTTCCGAAAAACTGCCAATATCACACAGAGCTTTTTGATAAAAATTCAAAAAGAAATTTTCGCATAAAAATTATAAATAGTTTCTTTTACAAAAAATTGCCATTTTGCAGAAACAAGCTAAAGAATGTTACACAAAAGTATATATTTTTATGAAAATGTGAATTTTAAATAACTTATGAAACATTGATTATTAATTAACAATATTTCAGACCAATTTTACAAAACATGATTTTAGTGAAAAGACAGTTGACTACTAGAATTGTATATAAAAATAGACAAAAAAAATATTTAAAGTTGATTCCTATGTGAACCATGATATGAGACTATGAATGTAAATATTTCCAAAACTAGAGAGTGAGGTATAATGAGTGTACAAAATTCACTAAAAGTAGTGTATTGAAAACAATTAAAGAACTTTATGATTTTATAACATAAGTTACTACCATTAGATATTACGTACTATTTCTGTCTTCCTTTATTCTTTTAATTTGTTATGGTAATTATCTAGCTTGTGATAAGTGATATCACATTCAAGCTTTTTCTTTGCTTTGGAGGCATGAATTGCAGAAAAAATTATATTTTTCAAAAGTAACAAAAATACTATTTGGCTTTTAAAATAACACATATTAATATAAAATTTATCAAATTTTAGGATGCACAGAGAGAAAAAAACAAATCGAGACTTTAAGAAAGGAAGGTCAGTTACAATACAATACACAGCCGGAACGAGAAACAGATGAGCAGTTTATTACTGTCAGAAGACCAATACTTGGACTAAACCGGAGAAGAGAAGACTATTATCCATGTCCCAAATGCCATGGTTATTATTCGAAATTTGCTCGTCGACAGCATTCAAAAAAATGTGATGTAAGAATGAAAGGAACACGGACAACAAATTATTTTGGTCGTATGTTTATAAGGAAAATACATGACTCTGCCTCAAAAAAAATGAAAGAAACTATTTTGCCACCACTCAGGGATGATATTTATACACAAGTGGTTTGCTCTGATTTTCTCATTATTCGGTGTGGAAACATTTGGACAGAGAAGTATGCAAACGAGTGGGATGCTACACTGATCAGACATAAACTGAGGTTGATGGCTCGTTTATTTACGTCTGTACAATCTATAACAAACACAGTGACAGATTTCTCAAGTATTTTGACGCCTGGTAACTACAAGTTTGTCAAAGAAGGCCTGAATAAAGTTGCCAGCTTTGAAGAAAGTAAACAAATATATAAGGCCCCCTCTACTGCTGCAGAATTAGGCACTCTAATAAAAAAAGTAACGAAAATCTACAACACTTACTTAATCGAAAATCAAGAAGATAGCAAAAAAAAATTACTTAAAGATTTCGTCGACTTACTAGAACAGGATCTGTCAGATAGAATCAATCGAACAGTTGTGGAAAATCAGACTTACTTTAAACATCAAAAGAAAGTAAATTTGCCTTCAAATCAAGACATAAAAAAGCTTGTTATTTATGTACACAAAAAAAGGATAAAATTTTTGGAATTATTCAAATCTTCAGTAACTTTGGGAAATTATGTAAAATTAGCCTCATATACTTTGATATCATTGTTAATCTTCAACCGTCGAAGAGCTGGAGAAATGGAACGACTTTTGGTAGAAAATTACAAAAAGTATGAGGAATTTAAAGAATCAACAGATCCAAAAATATTGGAAAGTCTGTCTCCAGAAGGTCGGGCAGCAGTATCAAACTATGTGAGAGTCTTGTTACGTGGAAAACTGGGACGCACAGTTTCTGTTATCATTCAAAAAGATATTAAAGTGTGCATGGACCATCTTATTAAAAACAGAGTAAAGGTGGGTATATCACATACTAACCCTTATGTGTTTGGATTACCAACTTTGTCAGATGGTCGTAATCGGTATATAAGAGCATGTAAGCTGATGAGAGAATATAGCGAAAAGTGTGGGGCAGAAAATCCAGTCACACTTCGGGGAACTACATTACGAAAGCATATTGCCACTCAAGCAGTTACACTTCAGTTGAATGATGCAGAAATTATAGATTTGGCAACTTTCATGGGACATGCCGAAAAAATCCATCGTGAGCACTATAGACTGTCAATTGGGGTTAGAGAGGTCGGAATTATATCCAAATTACTTGAGAAGGCTCAAGGAATGGAAAGTGATAATCCAATCTGTCAACAAGAAAATTTGCCTACCACTTTAAAAACAAATACAACTCCAATGTTGGGCAATATTTTAAATTCAAATACATTTGAAGCTTTTAACAGTTCACCATCAGAATGTAATCCAAGCTCTCCCACTTCATCAAGGTATTCAAATTCAGACACAGAAACTTCTTCAGAGGATGAAGAATTAAATCCTGCTTTAAATAGTAAGTTGACAAGCTTTTGAACAGAATATTGCACGATGTGTCTTCAGAAGCATTCGTCTAAAAGTAATTTTTATTAATGTTGACATAACACTTCACTTCAAACATTTTGATATAAATCTGTAATATGTCTATTCTGTGAGTACTGTGTAACAGCAACGGTTTGTTAAAAGTAGTTTATTCCTTTGTTTCTCACAATTCTTGTTGAATGTCAGCAACACTCTTGATTTCTGGAAATGCTTTTGATCGCTAAGTTTCTAAAAAAAAAATGTGTTGTGATGATGTTTTTGACATTTATGTAGTGTTTAGAATCCGTTTTCATTTGTGGTTGGTTGATTATTCTTATAGCACAATGCTCATTATATCAAACTGAATTTTGTAAACTATTGTTGAATCGGGAGCAGCTTAATTTGTATACATTTGATTCTTGCAGTTGCTGTTGTGTGTATTGTAAAAAGTTATAGAATTAGTAGTTTCATTATAGTTCTAAGAATTTAGATTATTTCAGCAAAATAAGTTAGGAATATGTGCTTTTTATCATCATTAGTGACTTTAAAATGATGGCAAGTGTAAATTTTTAGCAAAGAAGTGGAGTAATATGTATTTCAACATAGAATTTTCTCAATGTCTTTGGTTGGTAAACTTGAACCAAATGCCCCTGTTATAATTATTATTAGAATCACTGTAATTTTGCCTTGAACTTTGTACTAGAAATGGTTCTTGTTTCAGGGTCTTTGAACACACATCATCAGATGAGAAAATCTTGGTCTTGCGAGGAACGAGAAGTACTGGAAGCAACATTTTCAGATTTCATAAAAAAAGGAAAAGTACCTGGTTTACATGAATGTCAGAGAGTTTTGAAGGAACATCCTGAGTTACTTGCAGGGCGAACTCCCACAACTATCAAAGCATGTATAAATAATTTGATCACTTCTAAACAGAACTCTGTCTGCCAGGTTAGCGTACCATCTAGACGAAGCTGGTCATCTGCAGAGAAGAAGGTATTGTTTACTGAGTTTAAGAATGAAATTAAAGCTGGCAAGTTGCCATCTAAAAAGCAATGTGATGAAATTATTCAGAAATATCCAGAAGTGTTTAATTCTAGACATCCATCTCTTATCAAAACATATATTTCAAATGAATTCCGAAAACGAGGGGAGTATGAAAAGTTTACATAATTTTAGAGGACTATGTTGTTGATGAATATGGTTGCCTATTTATTTTTTAGTTATTATATACTGTGTTAAATGTTTGAAGTTTTAGTCGGTAAATTAAGTTTATATCTGTTTTTATGGTTTGAAATGCTTTTTTTATTTTTGTTGTATGTAAAAGTTTAAGTTGATATTTTGTAAGCTAAGTTATCTTTTGTTTTAAAATGATGAAATAGCTTGTTTATTTATTCGTTATTGAGTTTAAAGTTTAAGTTTGTAGTTAGAAAAATATGTTTATCGCTGTTGTATTTCTGAGACATCACCTGCAAAGTTGAATGTACTTAAGAGCCGGTATTTGCTATCTAGTTCTCTATTTCCTCTTGGAATTCAAAACCGCTTCATGTCTTGAGCAGAAAATGCTTTGTGTTATATGTTTACATTATATATACTGAATGCTAAATAACATAAAACATTTAATGAATGTTGAACATTTCATGTTTAAATTTGTACTCGGTATACAAAGTCTACTAAAGAGGTCCCTTTTTACAAGAAAATAACCCCGAGTTCAATAAATAAAGCTTTTGTATGGAAAAAATTCATAATTATGTTTGGGACTACAAATGTCATTTTTGACAAAACATTTGAAATATGTTAAAATAACAAAGTTGATATCTGCTTCCGGTATAACCGAAAGTGATACCACTTTTAAATTATTTTAACCGAATTACCCCCATCGACATTAATATAATAGCAAATTTTCAAACATTTTCTGTGTCTATTTTTTGAGAAATCAATCGATGCAGTTCGTGGTGAGACACCTTGTACATTAAGGGTAGAATTAAAAACATAAGGCAGAATGTTTTCTTTCTAGAAGGCTTAATATTGTACAAGAAATCAAATCTTCAAACAAAATCGTTTTTGTTTCTTGGTCACATACCAATCGTGCAATATAAAATTTGTTAAGCCTAGCAATAATTAATTTTCTAATAAATATGTATTGTCTATATTTTATATTAAACCATAAATTTCACTGTTTTTGTATTTTCTTTTCAATAAACAATTACAACTTCTTAGTCTTTTCTTAAAATATTATGTACATACTACTACATTTGCTCGTAAGTTAAGTCCATGTGATTTCTCTGACTTCTAAATTAGGCAGCTGCCTGAGCTGGTCCTGTCACTTTGTAGAGTATAGAGAAATACCTAAGCAACGGATTCCAGGTTCAAGAGCGAATTGTGAAATTTGGGATTCAAGTGGTTGGGCAGATATAGTCAGTCGCTTGGAACGATGCTCGTAAGTTAAGAATGTGTGGTTGATAACGGATCTGAAGAGAACGAATGCACAGAAAAAAAATCTATCAGGATCCTAGTTTTTCCGATACTTTTTTCCTGTGCTGCCGTTAATTCATAGGGCTATCAAAAAGTAATAAATAAGAGTAGTACCTTTTTACCACAGAAATATTCAAAATGTCCATGTGTTTTGTGTATTTCTGTACATATAACAGTCAATACCAGACTTTACAGTTGCTACTTACCCTAGGAATCAATTGCCTAGACAGAGAAGTCAAATAAACAGAGTTACTGGTTGCATAAATCTAAAAATTCAGTTGAATGATATGTTGCACCTGCTATGGGTCGCTCAAATATGGACTCCCGAAAATTACTTTTACCCAAAAGGTATAATTGTGATATAACTAATATGGTAAGATGACCAAACTTTTCATATTTTTGGAGCACTAGAAATACAAATATAGTGCTGTGGAAAATATCACTTATATGTCGCAGTGGCCAAACCAAATATGAATTTCTATAAATTAACAAAAAATGCACATATTGTATACAGAGATGTAAATATGGTGCGTATAGTTAATTAATAGCTGTAGCGCTGCTGGCCGGTGCACAGACTAGTAAGTGCAGATACCCGGGTATGAATCTCGGTCGCGCCACTCGGTACATACAGAAATTTAATAACATCTATCAGAGCGGTGGTATTGTGTGTGAGCAAGTTGAATGTTTGTGTGTACCGTCCTTCGGAGGGGACGTTGTGCCGTTGGTTCCGTGTATCATGCGATGTTTGGCACGTAAAAAATCCCTACCCTCTTTACAGAAAGGAAGCAGTTCGGAAATTTTTCCAAGTTAGTGAGGTGAAAATGCTTCCTGGCGTCGGTGATTGACAGTAGTGGCGGACGTTGAATAAATTAAAAAACGAATGTGTCAGGGTGACCAAATGAAATATATATTTCCAGTAATCAACAAAAATATGTGAATGCTGCATGGAATCATGCAAATATAATATGTGTATGTAATGTCTGTACCACTAATATCTCAGGATGACCAAATCCAGTATGTCATCTTTAAAATATACTACTTAGTATAAAAAAATATAAAGGTTTTGAAGTTCTAGAAATTAGCAAAACATGCAAATACTTTATATAACCGTGAAAACATGATGCTTGTAGATTATGTCTATATCACTATAATATGTCAGAATGACCAAACCGAATGTGATATTTTTGAAGTTCTAGTATTAGCAAGGACATGCAAATACTGTATACACACATGTAAATATGATGTGTCTAGATAATGTGTATATCACTAATATCTCAGAATGACCAAACCGAATGTGATATTTTGACGTTCTAGAATTAGCAAGGACATGCAAATACTGTATACACACATGTAAATATGATGTGTGTAGATAATGTGTATATCACTGATATCTCAGGATGACCACACAGAATGTGATATTTTGACGTTCTAGAATTAGCAAGGGCATGCAAATACTGTATACACACATGTAAATATGATGTGTGTAGATATTGTGTATATCACTAATATCTCAGGATGACCACACCGAATGTGATATTTTGACGTTCTAGAATTAGCAAGGGCATGCAAATACTGTATACACACATGTAAATATGATGTGTGTAGATATTGTGTATATCACTAATATCTCAGGATGACCACACCGAATGTGATATTTTGACGTTCTAGAATTAGCAAGGACATGCAAATACTGTATACACACATGTAAATATGATGTGTGTAGATAATGTGTATATCACTGATATCTCAGGATGACCACACAGAATGTGATATTTTGACGTTCTAGAATTAGCAAGGGCATGCAAATACTGTATACACACATGTAAATATGATGTGTCTAGATAATGTGTATATCACTGATATCTCAGAATGACCAAACCGAATGTGATATTTTGACGTTCTAGAATTAGCAAGGACATGCAAATACTGTATACACACATGTAAATATGATGTGTGTAGATATTGTGTATATCACTAATATCTCAGGATGACCACACCGAATGTGATATTTTGACGTTCTAGAATTAGCAAGGGCATGCAAATACTGTATACACACATGTAAATATGATGTGTGTAGATATTGTGTATATCACTAATATCTCAGGATGACCACACCGAATGTGATATTTTGACGTTCTAGAATTAGCAAGGGCATGCAAATACTGTATACACACATGTAAA
Source organism: Tillus elongatus (assembly GCA_964006375.1). NCBI lineage: Eukaryota > Metazoa > Arthropoda > Insecta > Coleoptera > Cleridae > Tillus > Tillus elongatus. Next base: position 220,586,444 of record OZ023263.1, read on the forward strand.
TATGATGTGTGTAGATAATGTGTATATCACTGATATCTCAGGATGACCAAACCGAATGTGATATTTTGACGTTCTAGAATTAGCAAGGACATGCAAATACTGTATACACACATGTAAATATGATGTGTGTAGATAATGTGTATATCACTGATATCTCAGGATGACCACACAGAATGTGATATTTTGACGTTCTAGAATTAGCAAGGGCATGCAAATACTGTATACACACATGTAAATATGATGTGTGTAGATATTGTGTATATCACTAATATCTCAGGATGACCACACCGAATGTGATATTTTGACGTTCTAGACTTAGCAAGGACATGCATATACTGTATACACATGTAAGTATGATGTGTGTAGATAATGTGTATATTACTGATATCTCAGGATGACCAAACCGAATGTGGTATTTTTGAAGTTCTAGTATTAGCAAGGACATGCAAATACTGTATACACACATGTAAATATGATGTGTGTAGATAATGTGTATATCACTGATATCTCAGGATGACCACACAGAATGTGATATTTTGACGTTCTAGAATTAGCAAGGGCATGCAAATACTGTATACACACATGTAAATATGATGTGTGTAGATAATGTGTATATCACTGATATCTCAGGATGACCACACCGAATGTGATATTTTGACGTTCTAGACTTAGCAAGGACATGCATATACTGTATACACATGTAAGTATGATGTGTGTAGATAATGTGTATATCACTAATATCTCAGGATGACCAAACCGAATGTGGTATTTTTGAAGTTCTAGTATTAGCAAGGACATGCAAATACTGTATACACACATGTAAATATGATGTGTGTAGATAATGTGTATATCACTGATATCTCAGGATGACCACACCGAATGTGATATTTTGACGTTCTAGACTTAGCAAGGACATGCATATACTGTATACACATGTAAGTATGATGTGTGTAGATAATGTGTATATTACTGATATCTCAGGATGACCAAACCGAATGTGATATTTTGACGTTCTAGAATTAGCAAGGACATGCATATACTGTATACACACATGTAAATATGATGTGTGTAGATAATGTGTATATCACTAATATCTCAGGATGACCAAACCGAATGTGATATTTTGACGTTCTAGAATTAGCAAGGACATGCATATACTGTATACACACATGTAAATATGATGTGTGTAGATAATGTGTATATCACTAATATCTCAGGATGACCAAACCGAATGTGATATTTTGACGTTCTAGAATTAGCAAGGACATGCAAATACTGTATACACACATGTAAATATGATGTGTGTAGATAATGTGTATATTACTGATATCTCAGGATGACCAAACCGAATGTGATATTTTGACGTTCTAGAATTAGCAAGGACATGCATATACTGTATACACACATGTAAATATGATGTGTGTAGATAATGTGTATATCACTAATATCTCAGGATGACCAAACCGAATGTGATATTTTGACGTTCTAGAATTAGCAAGGACATGCATATACTGTATACACACATGTAAATATGATGTGTGTAGATAATGTGTATATCACTAATATCTCAGGATGACCAAACCGAATGTGATATTTTGACGTTCTAGAATTAGCAAGGACATGCAAATACTGTATACACACATGTAAATATGATGTGTGTAGATAATGTGTATATTACTGATATCTCAGGATGACCAAACCGAATGTGATATTTTGACGTTCTAGAATTAGCAAGGACATGCATATACTGTATACACACATGTAAATATGATGTGTGTAGATAATGTGTATATCACTGATATCTCAGGATGACCAAACCGAATGTGATATTTTGACGTTCTAGAATTAGCAAGGACATGCATATACTGTAAACACACATGTAAATATGATGTGTGTAGATAATGTGTATATCACTGATATCTCAGGATGACCAAACCGAATGTGATATTTTGACGTTCTAGAATTAGCAAGGACATGCAAATACTGTATACACACATGTAAATATGATGTGTGTAGATAATGTGTATATCACTGATATCTCAGGATGACCACACCGAATGTGATATTTTGACGTTCTAGACTTAGCAAGGACATGCATATACTGTATACACATGTAAGTATGATGTGTGTAGATAATGTGTATATCACTAATATCTCAGGATGACCAAACCGAATGTGATATTTTGACGTTCTAGAATTAGCAAGGACATGCAAATACTGTATACACACATGTAAATATGATGTGTGTAGATAATGTGTATATTACTGATATCTCAGGATGACCACACCGAATGTGATATTTTGACGTTCTAGAATTAGCAAGGACATGCATATACTGTATACACATGTAAGTATGATGTGTGTAGATAATGTGTATATCACTAATATCTCAGGATGACCAAACCGAATGTAGTATTTTTGAAGTTCTAGTATTAGCAAGGACATGCAAATACTGTATACACACATGTAAATATGATGTGTGTAGATAATGTGTATATCACTGATATCTCAGGATGACCACACCGAATGTGATATTTTGACGTTCTAGAATTAGCAAGGGCATGCAAATACTGTATACACACATGTAAATATGATGTGTGTAGATAATGTGTATATCACTAATAACTCAGGATGACCAAACCGAATGTGATATTTTGACGTTCTAGAATTAGCAAGGACATGCAAATACTGTATGCACACATATAAATACGATGTGTGTAGATAATGTGTATATCACTGATATATCAGGATGACCAAACCGAATGTGATATTTTGACGTTCTAGAATTAGCAAAGACATGCAAATACTACACACATGTAAATATGATGTGTGTAGATAATGTGTACATCACTGATATCTCAGGATGATCAAACCGAATGTGATATTTTTGAAGTTCTAGAATTAGCAAGGGCATGCAAATACTGTATACACACATGTAAATATAATGTGTGTACACAATGTGTATATCACTACCCAGACAGCACATACACATTCTGAGAATATACTATGAATGTTTCGAAAAAATATTCAAACATCCCCAGAATATTCACTCAAGGTACGAAATATATTCATAGAACATTCTATGAACATGACAATTGGACAGATTCTGTCATTCTAATAATGTTCTCAGAATGTTATTTATAATATTCTTAGCAGCTCCCAGTATGTTCTGAAAATGTTCCACGAACATTCAATGAATCTTCTCAAAATGTTCATACATATACTAATGGGAACATTGCGTCCTTTAAAAAGATATACAGGTGTTTCGCATAAGAACCGACATAGAGCAAGTTATGTAGGGGAACCTAAAATATAGTGATTTAATGCAACTTACCCCTATACTAAGGTGCACCCCTGAGAAGCTACAGGCATTCAACGTGCGTTTTTCAATTTAGAAAAAAATCAATATCTCAGTAATACTTCAACTTAGAAAAACCAAATTTGGTACACATTTTAGGTGTACCAAGAGCAATATTCGATGGTGAGTAGAGTTCAATTGAAGCATTTCAGTTTTGGATAGGAGTGATGCACTCATAAAATGTGACAGAATTTTTTAACCTATTGGCAGAATTACAAAAAATATTATTTCATTTTTTGTGGAAGTAAATTCTAAAACTTTTTCCCCCTTTACTTTTCAAAAAACTTGTGTCGTTTTCAAGAAAATCCCGAATAACTAAAGAAACCTATTTAATCAATGTTACTTAAAACTTAAAATCATCAAAAATCAATAGATGCCTATGAAATTATCACGTTGAAGAATTTCTATAACTTATCGGTAGCATTTTTTTAAATTTTTTGTTCGTTTCCTAATAAATTATACTTGTTCACACTTTTTTTCTGATTGTCAAATTTGACATATATATAAGTTTATCGGCAAATATTGAATTTTTCATGATTTTTAGTAATATTGATAAAATATGTTTTTCAGTTATTCGTGTTTTTCTTGAAAAGAAAGTTTTTTGAAATAAACAACAGTAACACAAGTTTACGTTAAATTCGTCATATAATGAAAAAATAATTTAATAAATCCGCCAATACTTTGAGATTCTAAGGGTGCATCACCCATAATTAACCCTTTCAAATGCCTCAATTGAACTCTATACGTACCTTTGATTAATACTCTTGGTACACTTAGAACATGTACTAATTTCCTTTTTTCAAGTTAAAGTGTTATGGAGATATTGATTTTTTTCGAAATTTGAAACCACACTTATAACTTCTCAGTGGTGCAACAAATGTTGCATTAAATCACCTTATTTTAGATTCACCTACATGCCCCTGCTCTGTGCCGATTCTTATGAGAAACACCCTGTATAATTTTTTTTGGAATAATACAGAAATTAAGGAAATGCAAAGCTATGAAATATTGGATTTATCTCCAAAATTTACTGATTTTCCTCTATCTAACTGGCCTTGTATATATTTTCATATAACCCAAATATATGTTAGAGTTGAACTGCAATCACTCACCCTTGTGTAGGTTACCATCATTATTCCAGTGGCTACACACACCTGTAAACTCATGTTCAGATACTTAACAAGTCAACAGTTTGGGTATTTCACATTTATTCAGGTTATGTATATACTTATAAATACAAAGAAATGTCTGTGATTAAAATTTATGAAAACAATTTGAAACGTCAACAACATAAAAATAAAATAAAGATAACAATTCTTGGAATTGCCACAAAATTTAATAGGCAAATACCAGGTGCCACTACATGAACAGACCACCATATACAGGCATCTCGGAAACTATTGAATATACAGATTTGGTCAAATGTGGACAACACCCTAGATATTTAATTAAGGTACATAAATATTTGCCTCAAGAGATAGCTATATATTAACAAGAAAAAAGACCTATCTTGTGAGACCCATGTGATGCTGTGTGTTAATTAGATTATATAGTGCATTCAAAAAATTTCAGTTTGTGTTTCTATGAATTATGGAATTTGAGATGGAACGCAGTGCATATTTTGTATGAAATATGGTAATAAAGTTGCTGAAACATAGAGAAAACAGACAAATGTTCACTTCCACATAACTGCCTTCATCTCACTTATTGGAACCTATCGGTTTTGTGAAATTCGTGTCCTTTTTCTTGTTAATATAAAGATGAAAACAATTGGTATTTACCAGTAAAGATGGCATTAATCAAAACAACATAAGTTGTGTATTTTACATCAGTGATTAACGAAGATGTCATGAAATTATTGTTTCCATTTTTGTACTGATTATTTGTTTTCTAAATTTGATTTGGATAAAGAAGTAAGAAACGTGAATTCTCATTAAAACTGAGGCAAAAATTAAAAGCTATCCTTTTTATAAAAACATGGGAAAAGAACAATAAGTGAAAGTGAAAAGTTTCAACACGCCATTTTTATCTGGTGATTTACGTGGAAAGGGATACTGTAATAATAATGCAATCTTTTTTTATGAAAGGCGTGTCGTTTTTCATACTCGAATAAATAGGTTTTTGCAAAAATTGTTATATGGCAACAATGTGTTTTAAATCTCACCTCCCCTCTAAAGGTAATGTCGCTAAAACTTGCAATATATGCCTTTTTGAAAAGTGGGGTTCCGTGTCGTCAAAACTTACATTATACATATATATATATATATATATATATATATATATATATATATATATATATAATTGTATTATAGATTCAAATACAAATTTTGGCGTAATGATTTTCAACAAAATATATTTACAGTGATTTAGTGGTTAGAGATTAGAGAATCCAATAAAAGATATAACAATAATACCGGGGTTATATTTTTGTTTTGCAACCAGTTTATTCTTAGAAGACTGATCTTTTGCCACTCCCCCTATTGGCAAAAGATTTTTAAGATGCAAGTCGTACAGATTATAGTGGAATGCTTGGCGGAACTGGTCCTACGACTAAAAAAGGTACTGCCAAGCCAAGAGTATGTCTGAAAGAAATTGTCAAATTGTCAGTGTATGAAAGAAGCTTCTACCAACTCTTTCTCAAGATGGACTTTTGGATGATGTTAAATAACTTAGGCTTTTCAAGTACTCAATGACAAATGTACGTGTTTTACCTAACTTACCATTTTTTTTTGTCAATAGGTAACAAATTTTGGACAAAGTCATACATTTCAAGACTATTCATTAAAACGATAGTATGTGATTAAATTAAATTTGACATAAGTCTAACAAACTTTGTCTTAAGCCTGATAAACGCTACCAATCAAACATGATCCGTACCTAATACTTACCTTTGACATCATACCAGGTGTATAACCCAAGTCCATAAATCAAGATTAACCCATGACAGTATGTCAAAATTGCTTTAATATAAAACATTTTTCCAATTTTTTCTCCTGCTTTCGGCCATAGCAACTGTATTCTCATTAAATTAAGGGCAAAACCAAACCTCTGCTTATACTCTTCTGATTCCTCCATACCTAGAATAACAAACCTATAGGCTGTACCATGAAAAAGCTGTATTTGAGCAAGTAAAAATTGTTGTTTTACAATTTTATAGAGGTATTGCAATGCCATTTTATGATAATGATTTTCGCCTAAATTTTTCGTTCCTGAAAATTCAGTGAAATTTATTTATTAGAAAGTTCGCATAAAATTCATTTTTTACAAAAAATTAGCTGAAAGGGTTTTTTTCTGCGAAAATGAGATAAATATATTTCTTAGAAAAATTATCTAAAACACGTTCAAAGAATAATTGTTTAAAAAATGCGTATACGCTCATTCGCAAAAAACCTTTCGGCGTATATACGCTAAAAATTTTCCAATAATTACATAGGTTTACATTTTTCTCATTTAAATTAAAATTTAAAAATGAACTTCATTGAAACATTAGTGTTTTAGTAAATTTTTGTAGAGAAAATCCAATGAGTAAAATCCTGTGATGAGAACTAATAAGTATAATTTGGAGAACACAATTCATCACAATACAGCTTATAGACCTGTTGATCGTTTCGCTAACAAAGTTAGCGTCATCAGAGTGATGAATAAACTTTATTAGTCTCAATTTTTATATACAGCCAAAGGTGGTAGTGCCATCGTAACTAAGGAAATAATTAAGCGTCATCAAGAAATGGGAAATACTACGAAATAGTTTCAAGCTGCCTGTGTAAGTGTGGAAACCAAAACATATGAGATCATTGTCTCCGCCGTTTATTGTCCAACCAACTAAACTGCCAACTGATTCAACTGGCAAGCCAACATATTGGCCTACAGACCCCAATAAATACCCAGACTTACATGTTTTTTTTTGTAAACTATATGTATGTGAAAGAGGCTTGGGATAAAAACTCTGACCACTGTACCATTCCTTTTACCTAATCCGATAGAATGAATTAAAATGAATCGCCCCCAAGATTGACTAACATACTGACTGATGCCAGAGCTCTAGACTTTAACTTGAAGAAACGATTGATTTGTCAGTCCCTTTAGGAAATGGAGAGCAACTAGACACTGAAGCGGAAACACATGTTAATGTCATCCAACAGGCAGCATGGGTCAATACGCCTAATATCATTAGCCGAACAAAAAGCAATAACTACCCCAGAGAAAGTAAAGCACCTGTTTCCGAAAAAAGAAGACCGAAAAGTATATGGCATTAGATCACCAGAAGATAAAACTAGACTACATAATGCCACACAGCAACTCAGACATTTAAAAAATTAGATATAGCTCTATTGGTGATTATCTATGCAAACTGACAAATGACAGCAAAACTGAGGATTCACTATGAAAAACCTCCAAAAGCCCAAAAAAGTCTGGACTCAGCAAGTACCTTATGGTAGTGAATTTTCATTAAAATGTTTTAAACAGCAAATATGTGTTTTTAAAGAAAGCAGGCAACAAATTTGTTTACCAGTATGACCTATATAGTAGGAACAATGTACCATATATCTTCAAAATAATTTTATATTTGAATGTTTCGAAAATGAACTTAAAATATTCCCGAAAAAACTAGTTTCCTGGCCAACGAACGTTATGGGTTAATAGCAAATTGAGCTATTCAAATTTGAAGAATTTAATAAAAATTCGCTGCCATAACGTGTAACGATTGCGTTTTTATTCAGCATCGTTACTGATTTGATGACGTGAAGAAAACACCCAGTGAGCCTGGATAATAGCAGGTAACGTTATTTCTGGAAAGCAATTTAGATTTTAGTTTCAAAAATTATTTGTTGAAAATGTTCTAATAACTTTTACTATCCTAATCCCCGTACTGTGTTCCCTTTTATGCACGTTAAAAATTCAAATATCGAAAGACAAAATATTTTTATTAAGGAAAAGACGCCGTATTGTTCTGGAAATTTCCAGTAAGTCCCAGAATGATCTCATTCTGACCTTGGCCACGACGGTTGTAGATTTGGACCGTGCCCATTATTGCAGTATTAAGGGGAGATCGTACGTTGCGCTGCGTCCATTGTAGTACAAAAAGGGAGTTCGAATGCTATCTGTCTCTCTCAGACACATAGGCCTAAATGAGAATCAAGTTTTTAACGCTCGAGCGGCAGAGAGGGGTGAAGATCAGGAAGATCGTGACGTTATTGCTTGCTTCGAGAAGAGTCTGTTAACATCGTTGAAATTATCGTGGAGCTTTATCACCCCAAAAGCGTATAGTTATCGGTGGGTGCTATAAGTGTTTAGATCTCGTTTTGAGTAAAAATTAATAATCCGTTTTGAAGTAAACTTGAGTTAAACGCTTTGTTTTCCGCTATAGTGAAATCTATAATGCAGTCTCAAGTGCATATATAAAGTTTCCGATCTCAAAGCAAGTCAGCTTTTAAATTCCGTATACCTCCAGGTATATTTTTGACCGTAAGAATTTCAATTAAATCACCTGCGGTGATGTCATCGCAACAGCTGTGTGTTTAAACTGCAGGTATACCTATTCCATACAGACATATAATGGTATGTAACAACTTGTCTGGTTATAACCCATGAAAATACCTTTTACGCTTCCCGACTTTTCTCTGGTGAGAGCTTAAGAGACTGTGGCGAGCACTTATAGTTATCGTCTACCTGTGTAACATCTGTGACCATCCAACAGGTGAATGGAGAGTATTTAACTCCACATACAAGCCAGCTCTGGTGAGTCTTTTGAGTTTTATCTGTGTATGATTTTCAAACTATCATACGTCGTCCAAATTTTCAAACAATTTTCAATATGAACTTCGATTCAGCGTTACTAAATTAAACTTTGTATCAGTGAGATTGTGGCTTTTAAGTAACTGTAATGTTGTATCTCTTTCTAAATATTTTTCAGTAATGTGAATTCCGATATATAACTGTAATTTAAAATTAATCAATATTTTGTTTACCAACTACCTAACCTACAAATCTTTTGAATTTTCCATTTATAATCAGTAAATATAAATTTGACTTTGCTTTCTCTGAGCTTCACTCAGACTTGTTATCAATAGAATAAAACCAAACTGATAAGGATGATATCTATGAATCCCATCTAAACTTATCCAAAATCTTGAAAACATCAGTAAATATGATTGAAAGACGATAACCTTTACACTTAATGTTTACTTTTGTGTTTGCATTATATAACAGTTAATTCCTTTCTAGTATAGATGTAGTATTTACTTCTTTTTGTAATATACTATCAATTTTTTATTCTTGTTATATGCAATAGTTAATTTATTTCTTGGGACATTTAATATTTGTTTTGTTTGTGTTGTGAAGTGCAATGTTTATTTAAAATTTACCAGGAGTATCAAATTAATTTGCTCCCGTCACAATTTATATCAATAAATTTAAATATTCCGACTGTCTAATTAAAACAAAGCCATGTTTAATCTATTTTGACTGAGCAGATAAAAAAAAAATCGCTACCATAACGCATTTGCTGCCTCTCGAATTTATTTTCTTACAAACATACATTAAAATTAACGTGTCGAAATTAGATACATTAAAAGTCAGCTCAGAACGGGCACCGACGAGGGAAACCGACTGTCCAATTAAAACAAAGCAATGTTTAATCTATTTGAACTGGGCAGCTTTTCCTGACTAAGGAACTTATCCAAGCCACTTCCAAAAGGAAGGTATTCTCAATTTGATCGTCATCGACGCATTATTTTTTGAGTTATTGGTGTGACACATAACTATATATATATATATATATATATATATATATATATATATATATATATATATATATATATATATATATATATATATATATATATATACACAAATATATAAGGTCTGAAACCGACGTCAGATTTGGGTTCAGGGGTCCTAAATAGCGCTCATTTGTAAAAAAATTTCAAACATTCAAAAATCTCCTTATTAGTATTTTTTTTAAAGAAAATTCACTAAAAAACCAATCCCGCAGAATTCACCTATTAAAATTAGAATGGTACAAGGGCAAAAAACAATATACAGAAAACTTAGAGATATGCCGAATATGGTGAGCCTAATATCCAGCCTAATGAGTGTGGAAACACACTCAAGTGGGAAAATCTTATCCAGCAAGGGAAGTAAATCACACACCCCTTCAAATGAAATAGCAACAGAAATTAAAGAAAACATCAATCCAAAGAACATCTCGGGGTTCTACTTGATTACTGAGAAAATTCTAAAACAGATGCCTCGTGAAGCAATGGTAAAACTTACCTACCTTATTAGTGCATCTCTCAACTTGTATAATGACCTAAAATATGAGGAGTAGCAGAAGTAGTAATGATTCTTAAACCCGCAAAACCACCAAATTAGGCCACACGTCAAAGGCCAATCTCCTTACTCTGTGTAATCTCAAAATTATCCGAAAAAAATACTTTTTAAAACCAATTATTGAAAACAAAACTCTAATACCAGATCATCAGCTTGGCTTCAGAGAGAGAGAGACACTAAACTATAAACCAAGCTTACAGGATTACAGATCAAATTGAAAATGTCTTGGAATTGAAAGAAAAGAAGGTTTGTTCCATCATATTTTTTAATCTGACACAACAATCTGATAAGGTGTGGCATGAGAGAAATAACTGTAATTTGAGAAATCCCTTACCTAAACAGTTTGCCCAATTATTGAAGTCTTATATTTCGGAAAGGGGTTTCAGGGTTGAGTAGGAATATGCTTACTCTGAACTAAAATAAATTAAGCTAGGAGTACCACAAGGGAGTGCATTGGGCCAGTCCTTTACCTACTATACATCAGTGATATTCCTAAATTAGAACATGACATAACAGCTTCCTTTGCTGATGACACTATATAATGGATATAGGCACAGACCACAAAGAACCGCCAAGCAATTTGCAAACCTCAATTTACAAAATCAACAACTGGGTTAAGTATAGGTGAATCAAACTGAATGATCTCAAATCCGTCCATGTGAATTCCACAAATTAAAGAAACCAACACTTCCTTGTTACCAGAAATGAAGTCCAAATATCACATGCAAATACAGCAAAAACATGGTTATGACATTTGATGCAAAGCTACGCTGGAGAGTTCCTATCAAAAAGAAAAAAGAAGAAATTGATAATAAATTTAGAAATGTGTTGGATGCTTGGACGAAATTTCACCCTGTTAGTCTATAACAATGTTCCCTTCTATAAGAAACTTCTCAAGCCCATATGGACACATAGCATCTAGCTATGGGGTTGTTTCAAAAACAACAACTAAGAATGATCCAAAGATTCGAAAACAAAGTACTAAGAAGCATTATCGATGCCTAACGTTATTTTAGAAACAGCAGTTTCTACAGGGATTTGGTAATGTACACTATTAACCAGACATTTAAGACATTTTCGGAGAGTGATGAACGGCAATTTCTTCGAGGCCATCCAGGTCCTCGATATACCAATTCGATCAGAGTACTCAAGAGGACCAAGCCCTTCGAGTTAGTTTAATGTTTGGGTTATCACACTATAAAACTTAATCTAATGATTAAAAATCATTAGATTAAGTTTTATAGTGTGATAGGAGAGAAGAAAGATGCTTCCTATTGAAAGGAGAAAAGCAAAATTTATTAGTTATATTCTAATGCATAAAAACATCGATAGTAAGACAAATAAAAGTGTTCTCAAAAAGGTGAGAGAAAGGAGATGTTTGCTGAATAAATTGAGAGGGAGGCAAAGTTTAATGGACATATTCCAAGACAAACATTCTGATTACGTTATTTGACGGATCTATACTTCTAAAAAAGCAAAGGGGTAGAGTAATAGAAAAACTATGGTAAAATCTGGCCAAATTAATAAGGAATGAAATAAACAGAGCTGCTAGAGACAGAGAGCAATGATTGCGACAATGTCGCCTTGATACTGTGATGACGATGACAATGACACTACATTAACTGAAGCACTTACTGTTGATATTCTGTGTTCTAGTTCCTAATTATAAATGTAAAAAGTTGATTCTGAAATCCTTTATTTGTACCTTGTGGATTTATTTAAGAGTTTACTTTGATTAACAAAATTTGTCAGGGTGCCTTCTATTTAATAGCTAGTACAACAACAATGGCAATTCCGAATTACTTGACTACATTCGAGGCTAACAGGTAGCTAACTAGCGACTTTGAAAACCCACGGCGTCAAAAACAGATATACAGGTAATTAATAAATATTTTAACTATATTCTTGCTAAGAATGTATGTATCAAAGGTAAAGTTAAACTCTCATTAAATAAAGATTAATTACAAGCTTTATGTCTAGATTTAGAAATTCTATTAATGAATATTGTTCTAAGTTCCAATTTTTTGTTCCTATTTAGTTCGTAATGAGTGCATTTACAAAAAAAACTCGGGACGCAGCAAGTGTGTTATGGTAGTCAATTTTTATTAAATGCTTCAAATTTGAATAACTCAATTTTCTATAAACTTAGAATGTTTAATTTTGGTACGTAGTAAGGTCTTTCCTAAGGAAATATATCCACAAAATTTCATGAAAATAACTTTGTAATTTTCGGAGAAAAAATTTTTTCGAAAGAAATTTTAAAATTTGAATAACTCAATTTTCTCTAAACTTAGAAAGTTGAATTTTGGTACGTAGTAAGATATCTCCTGAGGCAACATACGTAGTAAATTTCATTAAAACAGCTTTGTTACTTTCGGAGAAAAAAAAATTTCGAAAGAAAACTCAAAATTTTACCGGAAAACCCCGTCCGATTATTATGGCTAACGAACTCATCCAAGCCATTAATAAAGGAAAGGCACTTGCCAAGTTTCATCGAAATCGGTTAATTATTTTTAGTTATCAGACGGATACATATATATATATATATATATATATATATATATATATATATATATATATATATATATATATATATATATATATATATATATATATACATAAACATATAAAAATTGAAACTGGCCTCCGGATATGGGTTCTAGGGGTCCTTGTTCGCACTCATTTGAAAGAATTTTTGCAAAGTCTCACCATCGATATCTCTCTATTAGTGAATTTTTTTTGATAAAAATTCACTAATATTAGGAGGCACGAAGGCCTCAAGTATGTCTGCCTGTTCACCCCTATATACAGTGTGTCCCAAACTGAATGGGAATGTATTGGTATCTCCGTTATTATTAGAGATAGGGAGACGGTTAAATTAGCAATGTTTTGTAGAATTTCCTGCTCGTTCCAATTATGACTGCATTTTGCCCTGCTTCTTTTCGTTTTCGAGTTATTTTGAAAAAATTCAAAATTAGTCGATTTTTTTTTCTTCAATATCTAAGTAGGCGTTGATCTTACACGTCTAAGAGTTGCACATTTTAATGACACTTTTTACAGATTAATCTTTATGTGCTATTTTTAACTTTGGATTGTTATTTATTTTTGAGCAACGTTTGTTTTTATTAAGGCAGCCATATTGGATTTTTTTCTCATGTGATAGCCTGTGAAAAGAGCTTTCCAATGATGTACAACATGCTTGGGAAATCTTGTAATTGCACTGACAATTTTGTAAAACCGTTTTGAGGATAGTAGGCTAGAAAATCCAATTCCAGAAAACAAATGCCAAAAAAAGTATTCAAAAAGCAGTAGGCCATGGAGTCCAACAATAGACTTCTACTTTTAACACAATTTTCCGTAATGATTCACGATAAAAAAAATATTGTGACTTAATTTACAATACACAATTAGGTAATATGCTAGGTAATATCATGTGAAACATTTTAATAACGAAACCCGGCAATAACAAATAAAAACTTACACTCCAAAACACAACACAATTAGAAACGGAGCTCAACAAATAATAAAATAGAAACTTAAAAATACACTAAATTGAAAATTGTTCAATATGGCCACCGTTTTGTTCAATGCACTTTATACACCTTTTTGAAACATGCCTGCAAACTCTGGTGAGGGTGTTTTGGTTAATATGATTTATAGCTTCCGTGATCCTGTTTCCTAATTCATTGATATTTTGTGGTGGATCGAATGGGTGTTATATCAGAACTGGCCCATTGTTACAAATGACACGATTATTAACATTTTGGTACAAAAATTCTTTGACGATCCTAGCATTGTGAGCTGGGCAACCGTCTTGTTGTTACCAAATTTCGTCTAAATTATCATGAACTCTTCTAATTCTTGGTAAGATATCATTTCTCAATAGATTAAGATACCTTTCCCCAGTTAAATTATTTTCAAAAAAGAACGGACCAACAACGAAGTTACCTGATTTTTTTAAATTAGCTGTCTAATCTACAAATAAAAATAACAGCTTTTTACCTAATAATCCGCACCAAACATTAATACCAAATATGTCTTGCAATCGTCTTTCTTCCTTTAGATGGGGATTTTCATTTTTCCAATAATGCCTATTGTGGCGATTATACACACGACAATTTGTAAATCTCGATTCATCAGTCAATATTATTTTCAAATGAAAATTTTCATCTTGCTGACATTGTCCTTGATATCATTTGCAGAATTGAAGTCGCTTAGGGCAATCGTCAACATTTAAGCTTTGTACGATTGAAGGTTTGTATGGATGGTAATTACTTTGTTTTAATACACGGTGTACCGTACTTTTTGGAACGGCAATTTGTTCACCATAAAACCGAACAGATTTCAGGGGGTTTTCGTTTGACACCTGTAAGACGGCATTTTTTCTTTCTTCATTTCTAGGCATTAATAGTTTTTTTGCGTGGAAGCTACCGTCGTTCAATAGATTGGTCACTATCCTGCGAAATATTTTGGTGTTTGGTTGTCGTCTTTCTGGGTAGTTGTTTTGATGTGAACGTGCAGCTGCCTCAATATTTCGGTTAGAATGAATATAACATTGCAACATGTCAAAATATTTTTCATTACAGAACATATTGTTGAATAATATTTAAAATAAACAGGAAACAAACTATTTAGTACAAAATTTTAAGCAATGTGTTAAATACACCTCAAATTGTTCAGATGATTACGAATGACAGTATTCTTAATTTTCTCTTTTCGCAGTTTTATTGCAAAGAGCGGCTTTTTCTGAATACACATCACCAAATTTAACGGTTTGTTACATGGAGAGATGTATGAGAAAATTTATGTTAGTGAATTTTCTTTAAAAAATTCACTAATGAGGAGATCACGATTTTTGAATTTTGAAAAAATTTATTCAAGTAAGCACCAACTAGGCCGCCTAGAACACATATCCGGGGTCAGGTTCAATTTTTATAAGTTTATATATATATATATATATATATATATATATATATATATATATATATATATATATATATATATATATATATATATATATATATATATATATATATATTTGTGTGTGTATCACACCGATAACTCAAAAAATGAAGGGCCGATTTTGATGAAATTGAAAACATTAGTATAAATATTCACTACCATAACGCACTTTCTACGTCCAGATTTTTTTTAATTGTCAAAATACCTATCTGGAACTTACTATGCTACCCTAATAAATTTAATGTATTCGAATAGAGCATAAAAAAGCTTTTCAACCAGATACAACGTGCTTACGTTTGGATCACAAGAACTGGGGAAAATTACAAAAAATCTTTTGACATAGTTGCCTTGGAGGCAATGAAAATAATTGAGTGGCATGAACTGTCATAATTTATTTCATATCAACAAAAAGTTGTTTGTTGTCAATATCAGTACTCATTGCAGAAATATTGTTGAAGAAAGTTATTAATTTAATAGTACTTACTTTAGTATTTGTTTAAATTTTAATAGTAGTAAAGTTAGATGGAAAGATATTCAAATCGAGAGAAGTATCATATGCTTGTATGTTTCATTCTTTGTCACAGAAATGAGCTCAACAGATGTATTTGCAAATATATCCAGAGACACAGCAACCTGGAAAGTCCATTTTTAAAAGATTGAAAAATAATTTAATTAATCATGGATCATTTAAGGCTAGAGAAAATACAAGAAATATTATTGAAAATGTAGAACATCTCATTATAGGAAGTGTCATTGAAAACCCCTGTGCCTCTCTGCGTCAAATCGAAAATAATTCCGACATACTAAAGTCTACCGCTCAACGTATTCTAAAAAGTCTGGACGCAGCAAGTGCGTTCTGGTAGTAAATTTTCATAAAAATGTCTTTAATAGCAAATATGTGTGTTTTTTTAAGAAAGCAGGCATCAAATTTTTTTACCAGTATAACCTATATAGTAAAAACAATCTGCCATGTTTCATCAAAATAACTTTATTGTTTGAAAATGTACAAAAATTTCCAAAAGTAAACTTAGTGTTCCTGAAAAAACTCGTTTCTTGATCGACCTTATAGGTTAATAGAAAATTTAGCTATTTAAATATGAAGCCTATGATCAAAATTCGCTACCATAACGCACTTGCTGCGTCCAGAATTTATTTTCTTACAAACACTCATTATATTTCAATGGAAAATGCAAACATTCAATAACATAAGGCGTATTCGACTAAAAGGAAAAGAAAATGTTTATCATTAACGACTTATGGGCCACCCTGTGATTGTAGAAATATTTTTTAAGATGTAGCTCAAGACACCCTATAATTAATGTATAGATTTTTTTTCATATCTTGTATAATAAGGGATATATTGAACTTTATTGATTTTCTACGAAAACTCGACAAAAATTATATACCATTAAATGATAAACTCTAGCTAAGGCTACTGCCAAGCATCAGAGAAAGGGTCTATTTTAAATGAATTTTCTGGAAACATTTTAGTAAAATGAACAACAATGACGGCTGAAACTAAGACTTCAGAGTTTGTAAAGCATTCTTCTTGAGACATTTTCATTCCCTTCGCCGTATTAGATTCAAGTTCTTTGCCTAAATGTTGACAATTTTGACGTTTTAAATCGCTACTTTGACGTTTTGAGGAAAACCCCAATTTAGTTTTCTTTGAATGCCTACAATTTTTTGTCATTTGACCTACAGAGCTAAATTTCGGTAGGTAATTTACCCGTAATTTTATAAACCCGTGTACTAAATTTGGCTGCCCTTGCTTTGTTATTTCCGGAGATATAATTTTTTTTCGAAAGATAACACAAAATTTTCCGGGAAAACCTGGTCCGATTTTCCTGACTAACGAACTTATCCAAGCCACTTGCAAAAGGAAGGTATTCACCAAATTAAACGAAATCGGTCCATTATTTTTTGAGTTATAGGTGTGATATATATATATATATATATATATATATATATATATATATATATATATATATATATATATATATATATATATATATAATAATAATGTTTATTTAGAAACAAAATACAACAATACAAAAAAGTATTTAAAAATGTGTACAAGTTCCAAATAAAACAATTTAAGTCACTGAGACAACATAAAAGTTGTCTGTGCGTGACTGACCTTCCAATGACCACTGGCAAAAAAGAAAGTGAATGTCCAAGCCAGGTAAAACGTCCAGTCCAGGTAATTTCCTCAGTTCAGTAACACAACACAAACAAACACACACTAAACACATCACTATCAACAATTCAGTAATCACACACAATACAAAATGATCACAATATCTGACATACCATATATCATTAACTATCAACCTGTAAATGTTCTACACGATCTTAAAAATACCATTAAATATCTTTCTGCCAGTTTTGATTATCCACCTCTTAGCCAATTTTTTAAATGATTTTGAAACAATTTTTCCCTTCAATTCCCCAGGCAAAATATTGTACAGCCTTGAAGCCAAATATTGGGGAGACCTCTGACCAATACTCTTGAACTTACGCGGAACCACGCAGCTGTTCTCTCTGTATCGCGTATGATGTAGGTGCTTACTAGATTCCAATTTTATTTTTTTTTTCGAAGTATTCATAAGCAGACTAAGGCTGTAAAGCTGTCGAAGATCCATTATATCTGTCTCGCAATAGGGCAGTTCTGTAGAATACCTAATATTTTTCTCATATATAATTTTTATGATCCATTTCTGCACTACCTCTAATTTCTTCAAATAACTGTCTGCCACACCTCCCCACCCCAAAACACCATAAGCAAGCTGTGACTGTACAAAAGCATAATAGTGTTTTTAGTTGCCTTTGATCCAGGTATTCTCTCACAATTCGAAATCTGGATATAAGTGCTCTCAGTCTATTCGTGAGACACTTAACCTGACAGTCCCACCGTAAATGCCTATCCACTACAATCCCCAGGTAAGTAGTCTCCGTCGCTTCGGGAATCACGCACGTTCTACTAATTGAAAGTGAACCCATACTTGGCTGTGTATTAGAATAGGATGTAAAAGACAAGTACCTGGGTTTTTCGTAATTTACGGTCAATTTATTGGCTTTGAACCACGCATCCACGAACAAAAATTCTCGCTCCACCTTTGTCTTGAGCTCTGCCCAGGTGTGTGAGGTATAAAAAACTGCTGCGTCGTCAGCAAAACTCACAATATGTGAATCGGTATTTAGTTCTAAAAAGTCATTAATATACACCGTGAACAACAGTGGACCAAGCACAGAGCCCTGAGGAACACCGCAGATAACAGAAAGAGGCCTGCTAGTGCTATCGCTCACCATCACCATCTGCTGTCGCTCTGACAAATAACTCCTCAACAAATCATGAGCTTTTCCTCGCAAACCATACGCTTCAAGCTTCCTCAACAAAATATCGTGGCACACAGTGTCAAAAGCCTTTGCCAGATCGACAAAAATGCACAAAGCAGGAACACTATTATCAAGTGCATCATAAATATGTGATGTTAAATCATAAATTGCATCTTCCGTGGATTTATTTTCCTGAAAACCATATTGACGCTGCGACAAAACACAATGTTTACCAAGAAAGGATACCAGTCTAGATTTGATTAGCTTTTCAATTATTTTACTAATATTTGATACCAAAGTTATTGGTCGGTAATTCGAAATTTCATTCTTAGGTCCCTTCTTATACAGAGGTTTGATAATCCCCACTTTTAGCACTTTTGGAAACGTTCCAGTGCTGAAACATTTATTTATTATATACGCCAGGACTGGTGAGATCTCAAGTACTATCTCTTTCAGAGATATATATATATATATATATATATATATATATATATATATATATATATATATATATATATATACATATATATATATATATATATATATATATATATATATATATATATATATATATATATATATATATATATATAAATCGAAACTGACCCCGGATATGTGTTCTAGGGGGCCTAATTAGCACTCATTTGAAGAAATTTTTTCAAAATTCAAAAGTCGGGATCCCCTCATTAGTGAATTTTTTAAAGAAAATTCACTAAAAACATAAGTTTTACCCGTATTGAGAACATATAAATCAAGGTCTTAGGGATGACGATGATGAGAGAAGGCTAAATTTTTGTAGGTGGTTTTTAAAAAAAATGAGAAGAAGATCGTCAGTTTCCACTCAAAGTGTTGTGGTCTGACGAAACACTATTCACTAATTGTCGTATGTTTAATAGAAAGAACAACGTCTATTGGGCCTATGCAAATCCGCTAATAAATAGACAAGTGCACCATCGGGTTAGATGGGGATTTCTTGTGTGGCTTTGCATCCTCAATGTTCACTTGATAGGCCCGAAAATTTATGATGGAACTTTCATATCACAGAGGTATTTGGATTTATTGCAGTAGAATGTGCAGCAAATATTAGAAAATTTACCACTCAATACATTGGCGCATATGTGGTTCCAGCAAGATGGAGCTTCACCGCATAATGGGAACGTCATTACTAATTACCTAAATGATCGCTATCGGAATTTGATTGGCAAAACAGGACCTGTAAGGTAGATTGTTCGTTCTCCAGATATGTCATCCCTTGATTATTTTTTATGGATATATGTTAAAGGTAAGGTGTACTATACCACCTACAATACAGTAGATGAACTCGGGGCGGCTGTCGAACGTGCAATGACGGAAATCCACCCACAGCTAATCAAGGATGCTTGCTTGGGCTTGACAGACAGGTATAGAGTTCGCACTGAAAAGAATAGTCAGATATTTGGACACCATCTTTAGCTGTAGGTTATTAAACAAAATGATGATCAGAATTAAATAATGTTATACTCTATATATGAAAACTGGAACCTGTGATGAGCACTGATAAATACACTTGGAGAACCAAAATCACCACAACACATATTTCAGAGACCTTGCGATCATTTCGTTGATCATGTCAGCATCTCCAGAGGAAGAAAAATTCTAAAATTAAACTACTAGCTACAGTGTATTTATATCGCGTCTAGGTAAACGAGTTAGTCCGTACCACGAACCACAAGGTGTTTGGAAAGTATTAAACCCGATTTACATTTGACCTTTTCGACGAAAAGTTGCAAAGATTGCAATCTTAAATACGTGGGTCAAACTAGGAGAAACATAGCCACTAGATTTCGTGAACATCTCGCACATTTATGATATGGTACGGTGGACAAATCGTGTGTGGCACAACATATATGGGATAATAATCACCACATTGACAAAGAAAATTTGAAGCTTGTCAAAAATTTTAGACATCAAACTATGCTTGATCCATTAGAAAGTATTTTTACATCAAGGTCGATTAAGAACAAAACTTCATTGAATCGTGCGACACCTTTAATTTCAAACCCTTTATTTTCACTTTGCATTTGACCACTTAAACACTCCTAACTTGTCTGGTAGAATAATAAATTACTGTCAATAACTCGGCCGATCTATACATATACTAATCCATACGCCTGTCTCGACTTAAAGACCCTTTTGTTTTCTTTGTATCTATGAAGTCAATATAAATACTGTTTACGTAGAATTAAAATCAATATAAATATATTTTTTTATGTAGCATTTTAGTTGAATTATTTATCCTTTGTTAGAGTTAACATTGTGAGCCAAACACCCGGGTTTAATTTTCTATATAAAAAAGATGAGCGGAGGTTATGGTGTTTGTCTCTCCAGATGTGCTTGTCGGCTTGCTCCAATATCCACATAGTAAATTTTTAGATCGAAAGGGAACGTGCAGATTCCCTAAATAACTCGGTACCTTTCCTTTTAAGCCTATTATCCCTATATTAGATAAGGGCTCATAAATTTGTCGACCAGAAGATTAAAGCAGGTCTTCGACCTCATAGTTTCACTACAAAATAAACAAACGATGGGTATTCGACGACAATTTTACTTCGGACTAGTTCGTTTACCTAGACGCGATATAAACACACTGTAGCCAGTAGTTTAATTTTAGAATTTTTCTTCCTCTGAAGATGTTGACATGGTCAACGAAACGATCGTAAGGTCTCTGAAATGTGTGTTGTGGTGATTTGGGTTCTCCAAGTGTACTTATTAGTGCGTTCAAGTTCAATATCTCCTTTATTATTCAATAATAATAAAAATGTAAACATAGAGTACAACTATGTTTACATTTGTGTTTTCATTAATAATTAATTTATACTTATTTAAATTATAAAACAGAATAATTCACGGAATACCCAAGTATGCATGTACACGTCAATTCAATTATTTGCATTCATTCCAAGGCAACTATGTTAAAAGACCTTTTTTGTAATTTTCCCAGTTCTTGTGAGCCAAACGTAAGCGTATTATACCTGGTTTACAAGCTTTTTTTATGCCAATAAAGAGATAAAAAATGACTATGGGTCCACGAAATCTGGTAGGCCTAGAGAAGCTAGTTAATTGATTGATTTCAATCAATTGAATTTTTTTATTTTTATTAATACATGAAAACATAGAACTAATGTTACAAAATATTAAAAGTGAACTTAACAATAAGACGACTAAACTAATAATGTTTCTCTACTGTCTCACTACCATCACTCAGCTACGTATTCCCACCTCCAGTCTTTAATTCCACGGAATGCGGAGCTCTGTCGTTCCCGTGTGAAATGCCGATTCAGCAGTTTGTACACTTGTGCGGTGATGTGGACTGCAAAGTTCCAACCGTCGTTCCCACATGAAATGTGTTCCCAGCAGGCGCATGGCTGGCAGCTGTAACTCTGTCCTATGTTGGTTGGTGTGGAATGTAACATCTCCCACCCCAAGTTTGAAGATGCAGGGGAATGGAATGTTCAAATCACAATATTTTGATTATTGGAATTGTCCTTTTCGATCTCCTTGACTTGTGGAAACCATTTAGCTAAAACATACTTATACAAAGTAAAACAAACAATACAGATTATTAAAATGTATAATAAGATGGTCCATAGGCTGATTTTGTTGATACGAATAGGTCCCTCATGTAGATTTTGGATGTTTCTTCTTTGCTCTTCTAAAACCGTTTGCATATGATTTATTTCTTCTAAGTTGATCGGGCTTAGTTTGATCGGGATGGTTTCTTTCTGTTCTACTCTCTTTGCTGATATTGGATCTCGACTTTGGGAAGTTTCATAATTCCAAAATGATGGCGTGAATCTTGATGTGTTCTCATGGTATGTTGATCGATTGATATGTCGCAATTTGGATAAATTTTTACTAGATAGGTTCCTTCCAGAGGTATGTTATCTTTGGACTTTCCACATTGCTGTACGGCGACCACTTCTTTAGGGGCTATGATCATCCACTTATTGATTTCAAGTTTTTGGATCTTGGTATTCTCCACTTTAGTCAGCAGCGGGTGGTAAGTGTTATTTTTCATATATTTAAGCATCTGCACATCACAGGGTGTCGATTGTTAAATTTTCATGGTGTTTATTTCTTGACATAAGTATTCTTGATTTGATACTTCCTTGCATTTGTGATTGGAGAACATATAGTTTTGCTCATTTAGGAGAAGGTATTTGGATTTTGGTATTATAACTTGGAAGTTATTATTGATTGGAACCGGTAGAGGGTATAAATGATAGTAATTGTAATTCTCGATTTCAACTATAGGAATTTCTATTATAAAAACAATTTTGTTTTCCTGACTGTATGCTTTAATATTTAGTGTCTGTTCAAATAATAATATATTTTCGATCTCAGGTGTAAATGGTAACTTACTTGATATTAATTTTGTTTCTACGAATTTTATTTCCGATAGGAGATCTGTTGGTTCAGTCATTGCGTTATGAAATGTATTTAATTTTGCAAAACTGATAGCTACTTCGATTTTCTCAAATATGTCGTATATAGTTTTGTAATAGGCACTTATTTGTGATAAGAGCATTTGAATAAGAAAAAAATTATAAGTTTCAGTGTTTTCTAATTTGATGTTTTTGATTGCCATTTCAGTTTCAACTATTCTCGATTCTAAAATGATCTGATTATGTTCAAGAGTCCGAGTCACATTGTAAAATTTTGATATTGAGGCTTGCAGTAACGTAATTTGTTCTGCCATTAATGTTTTAATTTTGAGCTGACTTTCTGAAAGCGATGTGATTGCTTCATCGTATCTTAAGGCATCACCTTGATCTAAATTTCCAGTAATTGCCCTTATTATTGAACCAATACCATCAATGAGCCCTCTTTTCGTTCTTTTAGTGAATTTTCTTTAAAAAAAATTCACTAATGAGGAGATCCCGACTTTTGAATTTTGAAAAAATTTCTTCAAATGAGCGCTAATTAGGCCCCCCAGAACACATATCCGGGGTCAGTTAAAATTTTTATATGTTTATATATATATATATATATATATATATGTATATATATATATATATATATATATATATATATATATATATATATATATATATATATATATATATATATATATATATATATATATATATATATATCACACCGATAACTCAAAAAATAATGGGCCGATTTTGATTAAATTTGGTAAATACCTTCCTTTTGCAAATGGCTTGGATAAGTTCGTTAGCCAGGAAGATCCGTCTAGGTTTTCCCGGAAAATTGTGTGTTTTCTTTCGAAAAAAATTTATATCTCCGGAATTAACAAAGTAAGGGCAACCAAATTTTGTACGCGGGTTTACATCCTTATACGTAAGCTACCTACCGAAATTTAGCTCTGTAGGTTAAAAGGCAAAAAGGTTATAGGCATTTAAAGAAAAATAAATTGGGGTTTTCCACAAAACGTCAAAGTTGCGATTTAAACGTCAAAATTGGCAACATTTAGGAAAAGAACTTGAACCTAATACGGGCTATGGAAATAAAATGTCTCAATATGAATGTTTTACAAACCCTGAAGTCTTTGTTTCAACCGTCATTGTCCTTCATTTTAATAAAATGTTTCCAGAAGATTCCTTTGAAATAGACCCTTTCTCTGACGCTTGGCAGTAGTCTTAGCTATAGAGTTTATCGTTTAATGGTATATAAGTTTTGTAGAATTATCGTAAAAAAATCAATAAAGCTCAATATATCTGTTATTATACAAGATATCAAAAAAATTGTATATATTAATTATAGGGTGTCTTGAGCTACATCTTTGAAAATTATTTCTACCATCACAGGCTGGCCCATTAGTCGTTGGTGATACAATTTTTTTTTTTTTTTAACCAAACACGCCTTATATTATTGCATTTTTGCATTTTCCATCGAAATATAATGCATGTTTGTAAGAAAAAAATTCTGGACGCAGTTAGTGCGTTATGGTAGCGAATTTTGATCAAATGCTTAATATTTGATTAGATCGATTTGCTATACCTATAAGGTTGACCAAGAAACGAGTTTACTTTCGGAAATTTTTGTACATTTTCAAACAATAAAGTTATTTTGATGAAATATGGCACATTGTTTTTACTATATAGATTATACTGGTAACCAAATTTGATGCCTGCTTTCTTAAAAAAACACACATTATTGCTATTAAAAAATAGTTTTATGAAAATTCACTACCATAACGCACTTGCTGCGTCCAGAGTTTTATAGACTGGATTTAACTGGATTATTTGTCTGTTTATTCTCTTTTCTAGATTAACGACCAAATTATAAGAGTTATAGAATTCTCTCTTATGTGATGCAGAGTTCTCTATAGCAAATTTTAGTCTAAGAAAATTTTGTTGAAGCTCTTTAAATTCCTTTAAAATACTGGTGATGTCAAATATTTGTATAAATGACCAGTGATCTATAATATTTTGTGCTGAACCTATTTTCTACAATTTCTATAATAGTAAATGCCCCTTAAATTTATTTTCCTTCTTGATTCGCCTTTCGAATTTTTTATAAACTGTTTGTCCTAATTTAAACTAATAGGTTTCCGGCCCCAAGTGATTTCTGGAGTCTAATATTTTTTGTTTATTGCTGATTTGACTTTGGTTTATCGATTTGTATAAGTTTTCAATTTTGTTCTTATGATTTAAAATGTACTCGTTAAAGAAATTATCTTTTATCAGATCTGAGGGATCCCTTGCATTGGTGTGTCCTAGGGTAAGTTCTAAAGGGGTATATTTAGTTGAAGAATGTATTGAATTCTTGTACGCAGTTACCGCATACTTCATAAGAGTTCGAACATTTTTATTTTTGTGTATTTCTCGTAGTACTCTTAAATGTTCCAGCAGAGTCGAGTGGAATCTTTCGACTAGACCGTTTGATTCATGATGGGCTGGAGTTGTAAAGTGAATATTTATTTTGTGTAGTTTTAACAGCTCTTGTACCATTAGGTTCTTAAATTCAGTTCCGGAATCAGAGATTATCCCTCTCCGAAGGGCGTAACGTGCAGACATTCAACTTGCTCAAATACAATGCGAGAACCTCGGTTGATGCTAATCTTACAGTATGTACTGAAAAAGTGAAAGGAGTGACCTGGGATTGAACCCAGTACCCTTAGGTTCAGAGGCACACCTTCTTACCCCTGAACCACCGAGCATCTAATTAGGAATTTTAATATGTTTAATTTTATGATTATGAAAACTTTGTGTTTTAACATCTATTTGATTTTAAGGGTTGTTTGCAATAATTATTTGATTGTTTTTATTGTTAATTATTTCATCAAGAATTGGAATGCCGTTATTTAAGTTATCATTTCCACCTACATGTGTACTGTTTCAAAAGAATTTTGATTATTTGTGTCTTGGCGGTTCCTATGTTCTTTCTGTTTGATTGTTATTTAGATTGTCCGCAGGTCTTAAAAGGTCGTCTGAAATTATTAAAATTTTGTCCTTTGTTTGTCGGCTAGTAGAGAGTCTATAGTTTATATCTGTATATTCTAAGTTTCGGTTCATTGATGGTTGAGGATTTGTGTAAATATCTTCCGTCGTATTTTGAAAAAATTCGGCAATATCTTGATTTACCTTACCTGGGTTACCTATTATACTTTCATTCTCTATTGCATTGATTTGAATTCGGGATAGAGCATCGGCATTAGTGTTTTGTTTTCCCTTTTTATAAACTATTTCATAGTCAAACTCTTCCAACCGTAACCTCCACCTATCTAATTTGGAATTGGGTTCTTTTTGGTTAAATAGCCAAACTAATGGTCTGTGATCAATATAAATTTTGAATTTACATCCAAACAAGTAGGGCCTAAAATACTTGCATGCCCACACTATGGCTAACAGTTCTTTTTCTATTGTTGAGTATTTATTTTCAGACTCGTTCAATGTTCTAGAGGCATATGCTATTGGTTTATCGTAGGGTATTTCTCCCTGAGACAAGACCGCCCCCATAGCATAGTTACTAGCATCCGTCGTAAGGATAAACGTCTTTGAGAAGTCTGGATATTGAAGTATTGGGCTGTTTATTAGCAAGTTTTTACAAATCTCGAAAGATTTAATAAACTTTGAACTGTCAATGACTTTGTTATTCTTTTTTAAGCAAACCGTCATGGGTTTAGTAACCTTCGTAAAGTCTTTAATAAATTTCATGTAATAACCGAGAAGACCTAGAAATGATTTTATTTCTTTCTGTGTTTTGGGAATTGGAACTACTTTAATTGCTTCGATTTTATCCGCATTTGATTTAACCCCTGTAGGTCTAATAACAAGGCCCAGGTAAGCCATTTCTTTTTTCAAAAAATTTTGATTTATCCAATTGGGCTTTAAAATTTGCTTCCCTTAGTCTACTAAATAGTTGCCTAAGCCGGTGAATATATTCTTCCAGGGACGTACTAAAATTTATTATGTCGTCCAAATATACCAGACAAATTTCGTTTTGAAAACCTCTAAGTATACTATCCCTCACTCTCTGAAATGTCGGTGGAGCGTTTTTTAACCCGAAACTCATTCTCTTAAATTCCTAATGGCCATTTTCCCTTGAAAATACTGTTTTAGGAATATCATTGGGGTCCATTTCGATTTGGTGGTACCCACTCGCAAGGTCTAGTGTACTAAAATATCGGTTTTTTCGGAGTTTATCTAATATATCCGCGATGTTAGGGAGATGATATTTATTGTTAATAGTTTTGTCATTATGGTAGTCAATCACCATTGTCCATTTCCGTTTTCCCGAAGCATCTAATTTTTTTGGTACGATCCAGGTGGGGAAGGACCAAGGAGACGTGGAGGGTTGAAGGATGCCTTGTTCAAGTAATTTTGAAATTTGATCTTTTACCCCTTCTTTGTGAATTTCGGGATATCTATATGATTGTGTAAAAATATGCTTTTCGTCCGCTAATTCGATTTTATGTTTAATTTGGTTGGTGAATGTTAGTGGCAAGCCTTCACTATAAAATATGTCCCTAAATTCAAAGCAGAGTTTACGAATGGCCTTATATTCCTCTTCGTTACAATGGCCTAATCGTAAATTTCTTAAACTAGATTTGAGTATGTTATCGTAATCTATATTGTATGGTTCATCCGTTTCCATTTTTTCAATAAAATTAATTTCATTCACGTTTATTATTTCAAGTTCTAGCGGTTCATATATGATAATTTTTACAGGATTTTCTTTAGGGTTAGTTAATGTGGTTGTTGCAAATAACTTTTCAATTGTTACAATAGCTTGTGGCATTTCAATATTACAGCCAAATTTAGTATATTTAACGATGCCTGTTCCGGATTGACAATTTACTGGTATTTTAATTTTTTGCTGTGTTCTAACCGGAATGACGTATCTAATGGGTTTAAAATTGGTGTAATTATTTTAAGGGCATTTAGGTGAATGTTAGCTTTTAAGGATCTTAAAAGGTCGGTTCCAATAAGACCATCATTATTATCAGAAAAATCAAAAAAGGTAAAATTTATATTGGCCAGGTGCTTTAAATTTTTTAAATATGGGTATATCATCTATTTCACTGTGACAAGTAATGCCGTGAGGTGTTTGTATATTAAAAACTTCGTGTTTTACACAATTAGCATAATATTGTTTTGCTAATGATGGTTTTATTAAACTTCTAGTGCTACCAGTATCGATAAGAAATTTCGCCCTAATTTCGGGAATATTGACATATGGTAACCTTGCGTGTATATTATTTATGTATATTATCTCTGATTTGGTTGAGACTTGATCATCTGAAAAATTTCATCGTTAGGAGATGTTTCATTGTATTAAGGGTGAGTTTCGTTTTGATAATAGCAATGTTCAGGGTATTCGCTTGGTACATTTAGTAACTGGTCAAAATCTGGCAATCCATGGTGTTCCAAGTCTTGGGAACATTGTGGAATATTAAACGTATCAAACGTTTCGTAATAATTTTGATTGGTATTCGTGTTTTCGCCAGTTGGAAAGGGATGTTCATTAATTTCTTGATTGAAAAGTTCCTCAGATACGAATGTTGTTTTTGGTCTAACAGAATTCCCAGATGAAGCATTCATTGGCTCTGGTACATATCTATTTTGGTTTTGGTTTTGATTCCTTAGAATGGCACTAGTTCGTTGATTTGCGAATCTAGAGTGTTGTTGCGAAGGTAATCTATTTCCTGGCTGCCAATGGTTATTACTAAAATTGGGTTTAGAAAAATTTTGAAATTGCCTGTTAATAATTTGTGAATTGGGTCTTGGCTGATAGGTATTTTGACCGAATGTTGGTGTAAATGGGGTTTGTGATAAATATGGCATTTGTGGTTTTGGTGATTGCCGAAATTTGCTGTAACCATTTGGGGCGAAATTAGGATGATTATACTGTACCGGGAAATTAGGTACGTATGAAGCATTCAGGTGCACTTTTGAGCGGTTGAATGAGGGTTTTTGGATAGCTTTATACGCAGACTAAGAGTAAGATGTGTTACTACAATTATTATTATTGCTAAAATGTTTAAAATTAAGTGCCGCAACAAACGACATGGCCTGTTCTAGATAAGATGGGTATTTTAATCTGACTACAAGCTGCAGATTATATGAAAGACCAGTTATGAACGTTTTCAGTGCAAAGTCATCATAATGAATTATTTTTATTCTCTTCTCATTTTCGTCTTGAATACATTGATTTAATTTAGACAAAAGTAAACTTCTCGCGTCTTGTATTATACCAAAATCTAAAGGTTGCTCATTTTTTAAGGGTCTCATATTTATTAAGTCTTGGATCAAACAATATATGCTTCGCTGGTCAGAAAATGACAAAACAAGACTATTTTTAATGGAATCCCAAGACGTGATTCCAACTCTTGAACATATCAAGTCGGCGGCTCTGCCTGTTAATTTATTTAAAATTGTATCGATTAAGCTAGCATTTATACGATCATCTAAATTACTTCTATTCTGAAATGTTTTTAAGAAATGTTCGCATGAATGAAAAAACCTATTTAATTTCCTGAAATTTCCATCAAACAGAGGTATGTTGTCTGCCTGATATCTTAAAAACTCTGGACGCAGCAAGTGCGTTATGGTAGTGAATTTTCATTAAAATATTTTAATTGCAAATATGTGTGTTTTCTTTTTAAGAAAGCAGGAATCAATTGTGGTTACCAGTATAACCCATATAGTAAAAACAATGTGCCATGTTTCATAAAAATAACTTTATTGTGTGAAAATGTACAAAAATTTCCAAAAGTAAACTTTAAGTGTTCCCGGAAAAACTCGTTTCTTGGTCAACCTTATAGGTTAATAGCAAATTGGGCTATTCAAATATGAAGCATTTGATCAAAATTCGCTACCATAACGCACTTGCTGCATCCAGAATTTCTTTTCTTATAAACATGCATTATATTTCGATGGAAAATGCAAAAATGCAATAACATAAAGCGTGTTTGATTAAAAAAAAAAAAGAAAATTTATATCACCAACGACTTATGGGCCACACTGTGATTGTAAAAATATTTTTTTAAGATGTAGCTCAAGACACCCTATAATTAGTATATACAATTTTTTTCATATCTTATATAAAAACGGATATATTGAACTTTATTGATTTTTTACGAAAATTCGACAAAAATAATATACCATTAAACGATAAACTCTATAGCTAATATATATATATATATATATATATATATATATATATATATATATATATATATATATATATATATATAAACATATAAAGTCTGAAACCGACCTCGGATTTAGGTTTCAGGGGTCCCAAATAGCGCTCTTTTGTAAGAAATTTTTTCAAAATTCAAAAGTCGGGATCTCCTCATGAGTGAATTTTTTTTAAGAAAATTCACTAAAAGTGCCATGTCTGGTCTGTTTCGTGTCATTGTTACACTTTCGTCAATTATTGATTGATCTGGGCCTTGTAAATTTGCAAATTGTCTAAATAAGGTATCAATATCATCAAAACTTTACCGTATGGACAAGTCCTACCGACTGCGCCAGTTAATTAATTGATTTCAATCGATTGAACGAAAAAATATTTATTTATTGCAATTAAAAATATTTTTATGAAAGTTCACTACCACAACGCACTTGCTGCGTCCAGACCTTTTAAGTATAAAGAAACCGATAAAACAAACATTGTAATTTTACCACTTAGATTACGCTGGTGAAAATATACACATTGCCCAAGTTTCGTTCTCAAAAATTTTAACCAAGTTTGTGAGTTAAAAAAAATCCAATCTTCTAGAACTAAACATATTAACATAGACATAAAACATATATAAGCCGGTCCACCGGCCAGGTTAAACCTGTTCACAATAGAAGTTAAGTTTAAATTGGAGTCACCCAAGAAATATTCAGGAAAACCGCCAGTGCCGTTTATTTTGTAAACCCGTGATCGTTTTTGGTAAGAAAGAATTGGTTTATTTAATTTTTGATATATATATATATATATATATATATATATATATATATATATATATATATATATATATATATATATATATATATATATATATATATATATATATATATATATATATATATATATATATGTGTGTGTGTGTGTGTGTGTGTGTGTGTGTTCCGATTTATTTGCAAAACCACACATAGCTGTCCCGAAGATTGTCCGAAATATCTGTGTGTTTTTATTTACCTTCCTCATATTTCATATATACAGGTGGTGTGGAACAAGTATTGAGCCTCTAAACTTTTTTGTGCGCACACCAATGGTTTCAAAACAAATGGCTTTTATTACACAAAATAATTTTATAACTTTTGTTTTTCCAGTTGAAATTTGATAAGTGGACTAGTTTATGAGTTATTGTAAGTTGTATGGTCGGGCCCAAACAGGTAAGAAAGAATCACTATGTGGAAACTGGAACCTGTGATGAGCACTAATAAGTACACTTGGAGAACACCCAAATCACCACAACACATATTTCAGAGACCTTACGATCGTTTCGTTGACCAAGAGGAAGAATTTTTCTTCCTCTGAAGATGTTGACTTGGTCAATGAAACGATCGTAAGGTCTCTGAAATATGTGTTGTGGTGATTTGGGTGTTCTCCAAGTGTACTTATTAGGTAAGAAAGAACCTACGAAACCTTTTTTCCTTTATAATTTTTATGTTTTTGAAGTTATCTCCATGAAATTTTGCACGTAGTCTTATTTCAGAACTAGACGCCATCTGTGTAGATGAGGAGAGAACAATCAAATCCCAAGGGGGGTACAGGGGATGGAACAAGTATTGACACTTTAAACTTTTTTGTGCTCACGGCAATGGTTTCAAAACAAATGACTGTTGTTAGACAAAATAATTTTATAACTTTTGTTTGTCTAGTTGAATTTTGATAAAACGACTAGTTTATGAGTTATTGTAAGTTGTATGATCGGACCCAAACAGGTGAGATAGAACCTACGAAACGTTATCTCCATGAAATATAACATGTAGTCTTATACCACGACTAGGCGACATCTGTGTGAATAAGAAAAAAATTGAACCACAACATTTTTTTTCGGACGCCGATGGTCTAATAAAAACTAATATCGTAGGGTATTTGCGTTCTTCAACGCCGGTGACACGTCTCAATAAATTAAAAAAAAAATTGGAATTTTTTTCCATTCATTCGCAATCAGAATAGAGAATGTATTACACAGAAATTGTAGCTCATTCCATTGCCTTAAATATTACTACTTGAATACATACATACTACTATGTTTCACACATATGTAATTAGAAG
This sequence comes from Tillus elongatus, assembly GCA_964006375.1. Classification (NCBI taxonomy): domain Eukaryota; kingdom Metazoa; phylum Arthropoda; class Insecta; order Coleoptera; family Cleridae; genus Tillus; species Tillus elongatus. Next base: position 220,619,166 of record OZ023263.1, read on the forward strand.
TCATCAAAACTGTTTTATAAGTATAACTTCTATTAAACTTAAACTGTCAGTCCACTATTAACATGAAAACTCAACTATCAGAAATATCAAGCAGCTCAGTACCAATCGCTGTGCAGACTAATTCAAGGCACAGTGATTTTGGAATGGGTGGAGTAAAAAGACTAAGGGCGTGCATAATAATCCAAAGGTTGCAGTGCTATCGGTGTGGCAAAGCCGCGGACGAGCACTGAGGGAGAAAAAAAACTCTGGACGCAGCAAGTGCGTTATGGCAGTGAATTTGTATAAAAATGCTTTGAATATCAAATATGTCTTATTAATACAAGCAGTCATCAATTTGTTACCGGTATAACCTATATAATAGACATAATGTGCCACCAAAATAACTTATTGTTTGAAAATGTACAAAATTTTTTCGACAATAAGCTTTAAACGTTGGTTTCCCAGCCAACAAACCTGAGGTTAATAGCAAATTGAGTTATTGAAATTTGAAGCATTTAATGAAAATTTGTTACCAAAACGTACTTACTGCGTCTTGATTATTTTCTTACAAACCTATTTCGATAAAAAATGCAATAAAATAAGGCTGTTCGAAAAAAAATAATTCTAGGGATCACCAACGACTTATTGTCAAAATAATTTTATAAGATGCAGCTCAAGATACCCTATAATAAACTTATACAATTTTTCTCGTCTCTTGTATAATAATAATAATTATATTGAGCTTTACCGTAGAAACGTGTCACCCTGTATATATGTAAGCAGATCAAAACTGGACGTAAACCCGGATATGGATTCCAGGGGGCCTAGTTTACGCTCATTTGAAGAAATGTTTTTAAAATTCTAAAGTCGCGGTCTCCTCATTGACGAACTTTTTGTACGAAAATTAGCTAAAAATTATGAACCATAAACTTAACTAAAATTACCGCCAAAGCATCAGAGAAAATAACTAACCTGTTCCCTTTGTGAAACTTCCATCATTTATATGTGTTGATAAAACATAACAAAAACTGTTTAGTCCACCCACTAATATTAATAAAGGAATAATTTGCATTTGTATATAAAAATGTCCCAAATAACACAAATAATTTGCAGCTAAAACTGATAATAATAAACATAACATATAAACAATTAAACGTCAGTCTAACAGACCTGCGCAATAATATCAAATGTTCTTTACCAGGCAACGACATACTAGATCTCATATAAGCGAGGTTTACCATTGTCAATGAAACGCGGTAATATTAAAAATAAATGTTTAAAATTTGAGTAGCTCAGTTTTCTGTAAACCTAGAAAGCTGAATTTTTGCACATAGTTAGGTCTTTCTCAAAGCAATATGTATACCAAATTTCATCGAAATATCTTTGCAATTTTCGGAGAAAAAAATTTTGTTCGAAAGATAACTCAAAATTTTCCTGGAAAACCTTGTCCGATTTTCCTGGATAACGAACTCATCCAAGCTATTAATAAAAGAAAGGCACTTGCCGAGTTTCACCAAAATTGGTTTATTATTTTTTGAGTTATCGGTTGGATACACACACACACATATATATATATATATATATATATATATATATATATATATATATATATATATATATATTTTGGCAAAAATATGGAACATAAAAGAAAGTTGCTTGTTCTAAAGTATGGTTATATGGAAAGGAATAAGAGGCAGTAAAGGTTTTGAATGAAGTTTTAGATGGAGAAAGAAAGACGAAGAACTAAATTTGAAAATTAGTATGTCAAAATTTGAAGTATGTTATTCAGAGGCTAGCTGTCAAACATTTTTGGAAAGACGTTTGGTAAAATTATGTCGAAATACTTCACAAGTCAACGACTTATATGTATTGACATGCTGTATAATTGTGACCAATAAAGAATAAAGAATAATATATATATATATATATATATATATATATATATATATATATATATATATATATATATATATATATATATATATATATATATATATATATATATATATATATAAACATATAAAAATCGAAACTGACCCGGGATATGGGTTCTAGGGGCCTAAACTTGCGCTCATTTGAAAAAATTTTTGCAAAGTCTCACCATCGATACCTCTCTATTAGTGAATTTTTTAAAATAAAAATTCACTGAAAGACGGGGCCCCAGTTCCTCATACAGCTAACATTCATGCTTTTCTTAACCAACATTTTCCAAAACGTTGGATTGGGAGAGGAGGGTCGAACGCATGGCCGTCTAGGTTATATGATCTAACAAAAATAGACTTCTTTTTTTGGGGTCATATAAAAAAAATGTTTATCAGACACAACCGTTTTCAAAAGAAGATACGAAGGCAAGAAGCCGTGGTGTATTTGGTAATATTAATTTAAGTGTATTACGAGACGGTAATTATTCTCTTGAAACTCGCTTAAACTAATGTTCTGAGCAAAATGGTGATACTTTCGAACACTTAATTAACTAGTTTTCACTGTTTTTATGTAGTTATTTTATCATTGTTATCACAGTTTTCCGTGATTTGATAATTCTAATTTCAGCTTTAAGTTTTATTTCAATATCACTAAATCGAATAGTCTTTAATTTATACTTGTTAAATTTTTCCATTAAAATGTTGCTTTCTAGTTTTAGTGAATTTTCTTAAAAAAAATTCACTAATGAGGAGATCCCGACTTTTGAATTTTGAATAAATTTCTTCAAATGAGCGCTAATTAGGCCCCCCAGGACACATATCCGGGGTCAGTTAAAATTTTTATATGTTTATATACATATATATTTATATATATATATATATATATATATATATATATATATATATTTATATATATATATTTATATATATATATATATATATATATATATATATATATATATATATATATATATATATATATATATATATATATATATATTTATATATGTATCACACCGATAACTCAAAAAATAATTGACCGATTTTGATTAAATTTGGTGAATAAATTCCTTTTGCAAATGGCTTGGATGAGTTCGTTAGCTAGGAAAATCTACCAAGGTTTTCCCCGAAAATTTAGTATTTTCTTTCGAAAAAAATTTATATCTCCGGAATTAACAAAGTAAGGGCAACCAAATTTGGTACACGGGTTTACGTTCTTACGTAAGTTACCCACCAAAATTTATCCTTGTAGCTCAAAAGACAAAAAAGTTATAGGCAATTAAAGAAAAATAAATTAGGGTTTGCCTCAAAACGTCAAAGTTGCGATTTAAAATGTCAAAATTGGCAACATTTAGGCAAAGAACTTGAATCTAATACGGGCTATGGAAATAAAATGTCTCAAGAAGGATGTTTACAAACCCTGAAGTCTTAGTTTCAACCGTCATTGTCCTTCATTTTACTAAAATGTTTCCAGAAAATTCATTTCAAATAGACCCTTTCTCTGATGCTTGGCAGTAGCCTTAGCCATAGAGTTTATCGTTGAATGGTATATAATTTTTGTCGAATTTTCGTAAAAAAATAATAAAGCTCAATATATCCGTTATTATACAAGATATGAAAAAAGTTTGTATATATTAATTTTAGGGTGTCTTGAGCTACATCTTAAAAAAATATTTCTACAATCACAGGGTGGCCCATAAGTCGTTGGTGATACAAATTTTCTTTTTTTTTTTAATCAAACACGCCTTATGTTATTGCATTTTCCATCGAAATATAATGCATGTTTGTAAGAAAAAAATTCTGGACGGAGCAAGTGCGTTATGGTAGCGAACTTTATTTGTTTATGTAGAAATCATTGTTTGTGAAATTTTTGTAAAATTTTGGTAATTAGTACCTAATGTTTAATAAGTTATTGTAAAAAAAAGTTTTTGGATTTTCGCAAAAAAGTTGTTTACAATTTTTTTTGTAAGTTTTGTCGAAACGCTTTTTGTAAATAATTATATCTTGGTAGGGGCTAAATACCTTGAGGAAGTTCGTTGGCCAGGAAAATCGGGCCAGTTTTTCGGGGATATTTTAGTTAGTTTTCGAAAAATATTTGCCCTTTTTTCAACAACAAAGTTATTTTGATAAAATGTGGTACATTGTTCCCACTATATAGGTTATACTGGTAACCAAATTTGATGCCTGCTTTTCTTTAAAAAAAAGACATATTTGTTATAAAAAACATTTAAATGAAAATTCACTACCATAACGTACTTGCTGCGCCCAGAGTTTTTATTTTTACTTGAGGAAAATTTTTTCTCCATGCTTTTGTATATTGGTAACAATACATTCTTTAAAGAATATGTCACAGTTGAAACAAGCCGCCATTTACAAGTTTTCTGAAACAATTAAAACTCTGGACGCAGCAAGTGCGTTATGGAAGTGAATTTTCATTAAAATGTTTTTAATTACAAATATATCGCTCTAATGCGAGCAGGCATCAATTGGGTTACCGGTATAACCTATATTGTAGAAAAAATGTACCATATTTTATCAACATAATCATTTGAAAATGTACAAAAATTTCCCGAAAATAAACTTTAAATGTTTCCGAGAAAACTGATCTCCTAGCCAATGAACCTTAGGTTAATAGCAAATTGAGTTATTCAAATTTGAAACATTTAATGAAAATTCGCAACCAAAACGCCCTTGCTGCGTTCATACAAA